>PVIH01022519.1:0-26958 GCA_004025045.1 Sigmodon hispidus | reverse complement strand
AAGAAGCATGTAGGAATTCAGGTGAGCCACGGGCTGCAAGCCACGTGGTGGGTAGATTCATGGAAATGGGTTGATTTAAGAAGAAAGAGCTAGGTAGTAATGTGCTTAAGATATGGGCCAAGCAGTGTAAAGTATATAAGCGTGTGATTCATTTCTTTTGGGGGGCAAAAGCTGCGGGCGCACAGACCAGGCTCCACACTGCCGGCACCACACGTGTGCCAGGTCACAAATCTCCGGACCCAAACAGGCCGGGAAAAACATACTACAACAGTGCACCCCTTTTAAAAATATGATCTAGGTATTTACTTCAGACTAGCCTCAAACTGGCCAGCTACCTGTCTCAGCCTCCCAAGTGCTGGGATCGATTACAGATGTACACCACCTCCTCTATCCTGAATTCCTTTAAATCCTTTTAAAAGTTTCCTTGTGTGTCTCACATCCACACTGCTCTGGCTTCATCCCCTCTTTCCTTTCTTTCACTTTCCTAGGCACCTCTCTGCTCCATGTCAAGAACTAGGCTGAGATGCTGAAGGCGTACATAAGGATGAATTCCTAGAAAGGCTGGGCCTGCCAGGGAGCTTGTCAATGCAGATTAGAATTCCTTTCATGTCATCTCTGACCCCTTCTGCTCCCTCCTTCATCCACACAAGAACTCGGTTTCTCTCAGTATAGACCATTGATGAGACTATGACATGGTAGAAACTTTAGGCCACCAGCTCCCAGGCAACCTCAGCCAAGCCCTGGCAATGTTTAATTAAATTACTCACTGTCCCCAAGCCGCACTGTAAAGCTGGGAACCAGAAAAATCTCTATAAAGACAGACAAGCTGGAAGTTCCCTGCCTAGAGGCAATTCCTCTCTCTTTGGTTGTCTTGTTTTATAGGCATTTGACATGAGAGGTTTCTCTTTTCAGAGTTGTATGCCTGGATACCTAGTCAGCTTGGTCTCTCTATTCCTCAGAGCTCTTGACTGCATCCAGACTGTCTCCAGGGAGATGGCTGGGAGATTGCAGACACTCATCTGCCTGCCTCTGTTTGCCCTGAGTTCTCCTTCCCAGACTTTTGCAGATCGAAACTTATTTTCATTCTAGGCTACTTTTCTCTATTCAAGAAGGTAAGGAGGGAGGGGGTTTCACACCAGTCTGTATGCTTTAGTGGAGTCCTCTCCACCCAAAGTCCTCTACTATTATTTTCCTTTTCTTTTGTAGTGAGGCTTTTCCATAATTGTTCAGATCTTTTTCTTTGTAGATAAAGAGAAGCCTACAAAGACCCTTTGTTCCAGTAGAGGTATCTGCAGGTGCATGGCCCAGACCCCTATACCAACAAGGACGCTAATGAAAATAGATTGATACAGGAATGAAGTAGATCCAGCTCAAAGTTTTTAGTACTGACCTGTCTTCTCTTTTTATCTTGAACATGATGAGAAGGGTCCAGTGGAGTGAGTGGCATTACAAGACTTAACAAAATCTCTCCTATTCCTTCCTACCTGGTGTGGGCACAGAAGTGGAGGAGGCAGATATCATGATTACCATGCAGATGCTACAGTATAGAGGTTATGACATGCCAAGCAAATTGCACAGCTGACTGTTTAACCTTTCCAAGGATTATATGAAGACTAATTATTCCCATTTTATGGAAAAAGGAACAAGCTGAAAGAGCTTAAATTGCTCAAGAGTTAAGTTCCTTTGTCAGGGACAGAGCTAAGAGTCCAATGAAATGTCCCATGACTGCTTCCTGCATTTGCGAACATTGTGGCTTGACTTCCTGGGCAGCAGCAGGTGAAGGGGGCATATCAGGAAAAGTACATCCAAGAATTTGCCCTTATGGAGCCTTCTACATTGAGGGTGAGAGAAAGTCATGCTGGTACTAGAAGTTGAGAATTGACAATGTAGACTGTAAAATAACAGGTCTGGGTTGCATGTCAGAGACCTCAGTCCATGCCTGGAGTACTGTCTTCTAATTCCTAAGAGACAAAACACCTTCGATGCTCTTGGGTGCTAGCGTCTGGGTATCTGGGAGACAGCCATTTCTCTTTCTCCTCCTTTCTTGTTGATTTGTGGACAGCTTCTATGCCTATTGTATTAGGAATCTCCCGCCTGAGTTATCACTCCATAGGATAAGATAGAACATCTTCAGACGCTCTAATTCATGGTCCTGATTCTAGAATAGCACAGAGCTAGAATATTCTAAATAGAGAAGTCTCTAGGATAAATACCTCACCTTCTCTTTTCACCTAAAGTTTTGCTTTTGAGGCTGTTAAATGACTTCTCTGTAGGGCTAAACTACTCAGCAACTTTGTCTCCAAACAACTAGCTTGTCTTCACATTCCTCTGTTTGCTGCCATTTTGCAGTTTCCTTGTGGTCAGCCTCAGGATCCTTTGACTCATTCTCTTATTCAGAGCCTTATGGCTAATATGTCCAGGATTGGGAAATGTGTAGCCCATTGGTTGAAATTTTAATGGGCATGAAGACAACTAGATTCCCAGACCAAGGCTCTTGAGTCTTGAGGTCATTGCTGAACAAGTTGTGAACAAGTGGCCTTGAAACCTTATTTTTAGAGCATCCAGTTGCCCATGCTCAAGTCTTTCCCAGTCCTCTCTAGGCTCCCCCTACCTCTCTTTATGCTTTCTCTAACACCCACCCACTCACTCTGAACTGATTAGGAAAACAGCTTTGATCTTGTCCATATACTTAAAACTCTCCATTTCCTCATCCCAAGCAAAGCCCACCACAGCCTGATGCTCTAGATCATCTATGTCCTGGCTCTAACTTGCTCCTTTGTGCCTTAGGTTTTTTTTCAGTGGTTCCGAGGTTTTCTCCACCCCACCTATTCACATGGTTCTGCCTTGACTAGATAGATGCCTCTTCTTTCCACTTTACTATTGAAATTCTCTTTATCTTTCAAGTTGTGTGTCATTTATCATCTGTTTCTTCAAAAGTTCTGAAAACCATCATTACTTTGTTGATTAATCATTATTTTTTCAGCCCTCCCCCAGGTTCAATAAATGTCAAGCCTGTGGGACAGAGCCGCTGCGAACTGTTTTATGCTTACTGTCACCAGACTGAGAATCTAGGGAGGGAGTCAGGTTCAAATCTAACTAGCCATAGAGATAAATGTGCAAACTGCATATTGAGATCAGTGTTAAAATAAGAGAAAACAAGCTGACTTGGTCATAAAAATTTCCTTGGGGTGAAATGAGTTTTATTTAACCTGAAAGAGCCAACAAAGAATTTGATGAGTGACTCAGAGGGAGAACCTATGTTAGTGAAGGGTCCCAGAATCGGAGAACAGCAAGGAGAGACTGGAGGCCAGTGTGAACAAAATGTGTGCAGAGTGTGTGGGGGTAGGAGCTGTAGAGGTGAGTGAGGCAGGGATTTTGGTCCTGGCAGAAGAAAAAGATTCTGGGAAGATTTAAGCAGAGAAGAGTCTAGTCATCTTCCTGACAACTTACATGTCTTTGATGCCCCTTTGGCTCATTTTGTATCATAAACTCACATATTTGCCTCCTAACTTCTTTTGAGACTGAATTCTCCTTAAGGAATGCTTGAGTTTTGCATTCTCCATAGCAACTAATGGTATGCTCAGCAATATTCGATCAATGAATAAATATGATAGTAGCCAGAGTGTTCATCAATCATGGCACAGTTTATGGTGCTTTTATAACTGCCAGACATTGTGTATGGGAGTTGAATACACAGAGCCACACAGCTGTATCCCTGCCCCCACCCAGCACCTACAAGAAGGGTAAGCTTAGACATCTGAAAAAAAAAAATCCAGTTCCACACCTAAAACTCCCTGAGGGGTGGGGCTGGGACTAGAGCATCTCAAGAAATGGGTGAACAGTGTCATAAGAACTAAAAGAGAGAATTTCAATAAGTGAAAATGACAAGGAGCTGTAAGCGGAAAGGTTGTAGTATATAAGAGTGGCATATATATAGGAATATGTGAGAAGGAGTTAGGAGTTCTGTACTTGACAGAAATAGTGGAAAATGCAAAAGATAGAAGAAGATAAACTGGGAATATGTGTATGGAGCCAGGACATGGTCTAGAGAGTTCAGAGACAATGTTCAGACTTCTCCAGGATTGATAACTTTATTATCTAAAAACCAATCAAAAACTTTATTGTCTAAAAAAACAAACAAAATGCCTTTTAAGCTAACAAGTGCATTGCCCCTATTCCCTAGACAGAATTTTCAAAAGTGTCATTAAACTCTCTGAACTTATCTATAAAAGGTGTTTTATAGGATTGCCTGGAAGTTATATAAAATTGGTATCTGTTAGTGACCAAAAGTACAAAAAGACTGTGCAAATATATGCCAGGGTGATTTCACATTTTTTCTCTTCCCCCATCTGTCCCCGCTACACACACACACACACACACACACACACACACACACACACAATGTCCCATAACTGCACTTTTCCCATAGCATCTCAAGGGTGAACTACAGTAATAATCACCATCTGACTGAGCACTTGCTGTGTGACAGCTTTCTGTTTGTAGTTTTATACTAGTTTCTTCCTTAAATCTTCAAATCCACCTGTTATAGATATGCAGAGACCTAAGAGATGAGGAAAGGTTTCCTCCTTCAGCTGGAAGGGACTGAACCTGTTCATGGACCCTGTGCTTTGTTCCCCAGAAAGCTGACCTGCTGCTGAGGAAGGAAATGGAGGCTAACCCAGGAACTTCCCCCCTCCATCCTGATACCCCAGGGCCCCCAACAGAGGTCCAGGCACTGAATAGAGAATTGTTCTGCTTCCCTGTTGTGCCTCTGAATGTTGATGTTTTGGGTTATTAAGGGGCTTGGAGATGGGGTGGGGGTAGGTTATGACCCTGGCAAAGGCCTGAATAACCATTGTTCCTTTCTTTCCCCCTTGAATGGGATTCTGTCCCAGTCAGGGTGTCTCCCTCTGGGTTGGGGGAGGGGTGGGTCAGAGGCCAGGAAAGGGGAGCCTTTTCCCACCACTTCCTCATATAAAGCATAAGCTGGCAGATGCGTGGACCCTCAGCATCTCAGAGCACTCTTCAGCCTTGAGCCTTGATGTTGATGCCATGAAATGAGTCCTGGTTGGAGACAGAATTTGGGATTAGGGTGGGTAGAGGAAAAAAGAGGCAGCAATTCTGTAGTTCAGATCTCTTGTGCACCTGCTGGGTCATCTGTGCTGTCCCATTATCTTGTTATCACTCTGGCTCTTCCAAACCCACAGGGAGACTCTTAAAATGGCAAGAATGCTATCTTTAGAAGGGTTGAGTTTCTTGGAAGAAAACCTTAGATAATTATGGAATGATACTCGTGCCCATTGAGAATATTATTATTACCGATAAAAGTCTTAATTCTGGGAAATGGGTGAGAGGCCTCTCAGGATGATGCCCATCTCCCAGTAACACATTTTCATCTTAATTGTTTTTATATTTATTTTTTTGAGCGGAGTAGGGGATGGGTTGAGCCATGGCTTGCATGTGGAGGTCAGAGGGTAGCTTGTGGGAGCTGGCTTTCTCCTTCCACCATGTGGGTCCTTGGGACCAAATTCAAATCATCAGGTTTAGAGTCAAGTTCCCTTACCCCCTGAGCCATCTCACTGACCCAGTTATCTTTTTTTTCTCTTTAGTGTGCTCTGAAAGAGCCCTGGTCAGCTTCATTGCCACAACTTCTGGCCTTTTAGATGGAAACAAAGTTGTTATTTTTTCTTTTTTATTTGCATGGTTCCGTTCTTTTCTTACCCCAAGGACAGGGCTATTCAGAGAGGCAGAGATGGCATATGAGCACTTCTCTGCATGAGGGCATTTCTCCTAAGTGAGAGTTACCAGACATTCATGAGAAATCCTGCCATATGGGAATTCATATGTATTGACTACCTTTAGTATTTGTGGAGGATTTACTCTCTTTCTCTGAACAAGAGTTGACTGAGGTATTCTGTACTAGCTGGAAAGTGAATTGATTTTCCTGCAAATCAATATACCTGAACTCTGCGTTTGGAGGTATGTTCTGCTGCTTGGCCATGTTTCCCATGCCCTCCATGTGGCTTCATCTGCTTCTACTCTGGATTGATTGTAGACTCCCGAAAGAGTTTTATTCAGAACCCTCCTAGGCAGTACAGGGCCCACGACACAGTGAGACTGCTGTCATGTTTACCTGAGAATCTAATACAAATCAGTGGCATTCTCCAACAACTCTGACCCTTCCTCTGTCTTATTTGACAGGAACCCTAAGACCAGTTCGCCGCAACTACTACGACCCATCCTCAGCCCCTGGGAAGGGTGTAGTGTGGGAGTGGGAGAATGATAATGGTTCCTGGACACCCTATGACATGGAAGTGGGTATCACCATCCAGCATGCTTATGAGAAGCAGCACCCCTGGATCGACCTCACATCCATTGGCTTCAGCTATATCATTGACTTCAACACCATGGGCCAGATCAACAGGCAGACCCAGCGCCAACGCCGAATCCGCCGCCGACTAGATCTCATCTACCCAATGGTCACAGGCACCATGCCTAAGGCTCAATCCTGGCCGGTCAGTCCTGGAACAGCTGCCTCACCCCCAGCACCACCCTGCTCCTGTCCACAGTGTGTTTTGGTGATGAGTGTCAAGGCGGCTGTGGTCCCTGGGAGCACTGGGCCCCTTCAGCCTCCAGGAACACGAAAGAATATGGCTCCCTCTGGAGTGGGCAAGCTGCCCCCACCACCTGGCCCTGGGGCAAAGCCATTAGACGCTGCAGGCACCATCCGGGGCCCAGGGAAGACTGCCCCATCACAGGTGATCCGGAGACAAGTCTCTAATACACCAGCTGGGGCAACTATAGGCTCCCCCACCAGCCCACAAGGAAGCAACAGGAAGACGGGAAGAGTAGCTCTGGCTACTTTGAATCGGTCTAACCTACAGCGACTGGCCATTGCCCAGTCCCGGGTACTGATTGCCTCGGGGTAGGTGTTCCCATGGCTGCCACAGAGCAATTACACACCTCAGAGATAGCATCTGGGTCAGACAGCAAGTGACACTGGCTGAGATAGGCATACCTTGTATTCTCAGGCTGAACTGCTCCTGGCAGGTGGAAGCCAGCATGATGTAGAAAAGGAGGGATTTCACATTGGGGCAACAAGAGGTCTGGATATAACTGAGATTTTTCCTTTTTGTTGCCATATGATCTGGGGCAAGGCCCACACATGAAGCTCTGATTTAATCATTAGTAAACACTACAGACATACCCATGTTACAGTCCCAGTGAGGACACATGACTATGCTGGGAAGTCCTTGCCAGCATTAGCTGAGCTTCCTCTGTGTTCTGGTTTAATGGTTGTTTTAAATCTTTATTGTGACTCTGGAGATATTATCCCATTTCACAGATGAAATCAGGCATGTTATAGGAGTGTGGCCTTGCAGTATCCATTCCCTGCCAGGTATTTATGTCAGTACAGGTATACAGTAGGTACCAAATATAGATTGCTTCTTCTATGTTCCATCTCAGCCTACTTATGCCATGTGGATGCTATTGGAGGTGCCATTAGTGTTTGCCATTATATTCTTGATATCCCTCATTTACCAAATAGGAGAGTCCAGGTCGATACAGTGCCCACAGCAGCAGCCTTTGCCTAAAGTACTAGCTTCTTGTTATGCATCATACCCAGCAACCCTCCTTTGTCCTCAGAGGTCTGGCCCTGCTGCTTCCCTGTGTCCCAGATGGTTGTGATGGCTTTAGAGCTGGAATGAGTCCCTAGACAGAAAATCCAGGCTGCCTCAAGGCAGTACCATAGATGCTCAGCTGGGTCTCCAAACATCTTAGCATAGGGAAGGGAAATGAAGGAAGGCACTTTCATGTCTAAAGGGAGGAGCACTAGGCTGGAACAGCTGCTGTCCCTGGCTCTCACTTGAGTAAGCCCTAGGATCTTTGCAAGGGTCACTGTGCTTGTGTGTCAGATGATGATTCCAAGTTTACTTAACCTGCTCATGGAATCATTGTGAAAACCTCCATTGATAGAGTTGACTCCTTGACAAGTCCTAGATGTGCTTTTCAGTATTATCCCATTCATTTCACTGATAAATTTTAGATACTGGCACTTTGCTAAGATTTCTCTTGCCTTGGAGAGTCACATGACTCATGTGGTACAGAGAAGTTCAAATACAAGATTTCCTTCATTGTTCTGACTAAGGCCTCACTGTCCATGAAGGCAACTTATGCTAGTCAGAGGCATGCGATGCTCATGACTTTCTCCACAGAGAAGTATGACACAGGTGGGAAGAGGTGCCAGGGTCCTGCTGCTCTACCCTGGATTGCAGCAGAGTTCCAGGGTGATTGCTGGCACACAAGAGGGGGGCTCTGTGTACACACAGGAGCCCTTGATTACTGGGTTTGACCTCAAGGTCCTTGCTGTGCCATGTGGAGTAAGTTCTGCATCCTCTGTCTTCAGTGTTCTTAGCTGTTGAGTGACATTATGGTAGAGCTTCAGTTCTGGGGTAGTCACAAGGGTTAAATGAGACTGCACAGAATCCAGTGGGTTATTAGCTGCAGATGATGGGTGTATCTGATGGTTATACACTTGTGTTGTTACTGAAGTCAAATCTGAGCTGATCCAATTTACACCTCATTTCTGTTCCCTTTGATAAATGCCCCAGTGACCCCATGCCATCATGGAGACAGATTGCACTTGAACTGAGCCTAAGGAAGTCACCAGGCTTCATTTCTTTCTTTTATTCCTCTCCCAAGCTGGAGAAAGCAGTGTGGCAGCACACTTTCAACAAGGCTATAGCAATGAGTTGCTTTTGCTCCGTCTTGCTGAAAGGGAATCCCTCCCACCCCTGTCTGTCTTCCAGTCCTTTCTTCTCACCTTTTCCACCTCCTACACCCCACTGCCATCTTTTCCAGCTTTTCTTGCCCACTAATGAGCGTGTGTTATCCCCTTTGTCTGGCACTGCTATCGACCTTCTGTCATTACACCGCCAGTCCCCATCCCCTCTGCCCATGACCTCTTCAAGCAACTTTCCCACAGGAAAGAAAAAAGGAAGATGAGGGAGGGCAGGCAATGTGGGATGAAGAGAAAGTCTTGGCGGGGAACAAAAGATGCAGTGAATTATTCAGAGACACAAGCAGGAGGTTCTTAAAAGGGGTGGGAGGTCTGTGCAGGGCAGCAATCATCCCTCTTCCCCCCAGAATCCAGGTCTCTGTACCTTCAGCTAGGCATGGTTGTTGGTTGCCTTAGAGACAAGGCCATTGTCCGGCATGAAGCTTCCTGGGTTGGTGAATAATTCAGAAAATGCTCACTTTCTCACCATGGGGTTTGCAGGGATATCCCCCTCATTCAGGCCCCTTCCCTTCTCTGTTGCAGCTCCCTTTTCCCCTCATTTTATTTTATCAATGGAAATAAAAAATTGGATCCTCCCATAACTGCTAACAGCTCAAGAGGATGGGGGAAGGGCTGTCTTCTGATTGGCCAGCACATGGCTAAGTCCCAGGGCTTTGGCTGAGTTGCCCAGAGGACGTGAGAAGCAGGCTTGTAATTGGATTGCTGTTTCCTAGAAGGAGGGGCTCAGTCTCAGACAGCTGAGGCCCCAAGGGCAGAAGACAGGTTTTCATTTTAACCTGGAACTGTGGGGGAAGGGTAGGCAGGTGTTGCCTGCTCACAGTCCCCAGTGCTGCCAGGCTTTCAACTCTGCCCTTTATACCCGATACCCTGTACTCAAGAATGTGAGAAAACGGGATTCTTAAAGCAGGAAGTGTCAGAAATCAAGTTCTACAATTGGAAAATAAAAGTGTAAACAGTTGCCCAAATTTGCACAAGGCCCCGCTGTTTACCAACTACTTGACCTAGATCCTGCAGCCTCACGGGGTACCCCGGGGAGCAGACATTTATCCAGTCTTGTTTACAGCTGGGGTAAAGGCAGCCAGATGTGATCACAGGAATAGAGGAGCTGGCCAGCACTGCCAAAGGCAAAGCAGGCTGAGTACAAATAGGGCAGCCACTTTCCGTTTTCCCCTCCATGTTTGGTATTTGGTAAAGTACACAGCCCTGGACTGCACTGACCTCCTCTGCTGCCCACAGACTAGGGACCACATTGCCCCGTTCCTGATACACAGGGGCAGGTTGGCCCCACCAGTTGATTCCAGTCTTCCTGAGTGAAGGGGTTCCACAAGCAGACTTTCCCTATATCTCTCTAGATCCCCCACACCCACTCCACAGTTCTTGGGCTGCTCTGAGGATTGGAGTACTTCCTGGTTGACCAGATAGCAGGTGGAAACCTGCCAGTCCAGTTTGTGGGAACAAAGGTGGCCTTTGTTACTCAGATTACAGTATTTTATCAGCTGAGTTGGGGGCCTTGGAGATGGTGAAAGGAGGCAGGTTCAGGGTTGTGTTGTGTGTGCTGACCACCAGTGGGCAGTTAGGGAGCATACACCACAGGAGGCAGGCTCTTCAAGCCTTTGTGGGTAGAGTCTAGAAGGTAAATCTGCCCTGGAGGGGATCCAGGGCTTCTGAGCAGACACCTTTCTCTCTAATAGTTGAATGGGAAATTGCCTCGGGGGGGGGGGGGGAGAGACACATTCCAACCCTGGACCACTGAGGTTCATGCAGGTGGCTGACTTCATCATTGGAAGGACTCTGGAGCTGGATACTATACTAAGGACTCTTAGTTACAGTCTTGGATTAGTTGTCCAAACCTCTGTATGCCCCAACTCTGTTATCTATGCAGTGAGGTTGACAATAACATCTCTTACATAGATTGTTAGGGAGATTGAGTGGGTTTATCTGTTGTGGGCAGTTATGGTTGCCCTGTAACCAGATCTGAGTTCTGTGAAGCGTATCCCATAGAGGAAGAGCCATGGAGTGTCATGTTCACAGTTGTGCCCCCAACATTAAGCATAATTGTCCCAAAATGGGTTCAACAAGTTCTTTTCAAATAGATAAATAAATACTGATTTCTTCTTTCTCACTTCCCAGCACAGCATACCCCAGATGGATTCTCAGGCTCCCTTGCCCCCAGAGGCATCGTTCACCAGCCCTACTGGCTTCTCCAAGCCAGCTGTGGAAGCCTGGGTGGCAGAAGTCCCATGTCTGTGTGTCCTGTATTTTCTCTGTCAGTGCCTTCGTTGTGGGCGGCCTAGCCTTTCCCAGGCAGCTGTGTGGGCTCCTCTCCAGAGCTGGGGAGGACAGAGAGAGGAGGAGATTCGGCTTGTGTTTATAAGTTTCTGGGACAAGAAGAAGCGACAGCTGTTCAAGCAGTGGTTTCCAAATGCTAGACCAGGGATTGCAACATCTCCACTCCGGAGAGGCTTCCAGGGGGTGGGGTGAGATGCAGATTCCTATGGTGCATGAATCTGGGGGGAAGGGTTATGGCTCTGATCTTGGCTAAAGATCTGTGTTTTAGCCAGCACTAAGGGGGTGTAGGTAGAAATAAATGGGCAGTGACTTGGAAGAACATCTTAGGTAGAAAAAACAACATTTATAAGGTGCTTAGGCAGGTGCATGACTGGCAGGAGCTAGGACCAGCAAGAACAGAGTACAAAAGTACTGAGAAGAGACTAGCAGAAGACTTAGGAAATTAGGGCAGAAGTACTGGCAGATGGTGCAGGACTGGGAACCCTTGCTTTGACTGGATCCATTCTGCATTCTCAGGTTCTGAGAAGAGGGTGTTGTGAACTGACTGAGTTCAACTTTGAACCTCTTAACTCCCACTGATGTGTTAAGAGCCTACTGCCCTTTGGTTCACTTTGTTCTGTTTGTCAAAGCCATATTACACGGTTCTTTTCCTTCTTCCATAGGGTCCCTACTGTGCCTGTGAAAAACTTGAATGGTTCCAGCCCTGTCAACCCTGCCTTGGCAGGTAAGAACTAACTAACCTGGGCTGGACTGGCTTAGGCTGAAAATCAGTCATGGAACAGCTAAGTCTGAGTGTGAATGTCAGAGATCTTGGGAGAAAGCTCATATAATAGTGTTTGACAGGCAAGCATGAGGGCAAAGGTTCTATTCCAAACTCCCTGTTTAAAAAATTAAAACTAGTGGTGTTTGCTTACAGTCCCACTGTTTGAGAGGTAGAGATAGCCAGATGCCTGGAGTTTGGCCACCAGTTTTCTGGTGAGGTCCAGGCCCATGATACCTTGACTCAAAAAACAGGGTTGAAGGGACATCATGGAATAGTGAGTGAGGAGAATGTAAGACATGAAAGATAGGGGGGAGTGCCATAAAACTCCACCTTCTCAGTATAATACAATTTAATCAGGATCTTACATCTGTGGCTGACTAAAGTGGACCTACACAATAATGGGCTTGTCTTTGGTCAGGCATGAACTGGGGAGGCCCTCAGAGGGCCTTGTATGTCCCTATTGAACTAGTGGCTTCTGATAGCTTTTGGGAGAGGGAAAAGTCATTGCCTTCAGCAATTGACCCCACCAGCCTCTAATGAGGAGCCATACACCCACAGTCATAGAGAAGGCTCTGGTCAAAATGAGTGATGCACAAAACAGAAAGACTTGAATGTGGGACAGAGACTTAGATAAAGGGAGAGAGAGTTAAGAGGATAGAGGTTAGAGCAAAAGTACATTTAATTATAATTTTTTTAAGTGACGCCGTTAACTTCTGCAGAACAACTTACAAAGCTGTCTTTCGGCCTTCCTTCACCCACATGTCCAAGCATGCAACTGCGTATGTGTGTGTAGAGAATGCATGAATTCCGAAGACTGTCAAAACTGTAGGCTGGAGAGGAGTAGAGCAGCGGGTAAATGGAAGGGAGGGAGTGGGAATCTTGGGAGCACATTCTTCAGCTTTTCCTCACCCATGCCCTGCCCCTTCCAGGAATCACCGGGATCCTCATGAGTGCAGCAGGACTGCCTGTGTGCCTAACTCGGCCACCAAAGTTGGTCCTCCACCCTCCCCCTGTCAGCAAGAGTGAAATAAAGTCCATCCCAGGGGTCTCTAACACAAGCCGCAAGACCACCAAAAAACAGGCCAAGAAAGGTACTGGCCTCTTCTTCTGATGACATACCTGGAATGAAAGGCTGGGCTTCCAGCCTTGTCTCTGCCTGCAACCAAGGTCAAAGCCATGGCTTAGCCCCGGTGCTGTCACTTTCATGTCTGCTAAGCAGACCTCACTTGTAGATTTTGATGAGTCTACCAAAGTCGGTTGGGTATGGGTCAGAAAAAACTACCTGGAGACACTTTACAGTCAAAGCAACAGAAGCAGAAGTGTAAAAATGTTAAGTGTTGTACGAAGACAGAAGAGAAGCAAACCGAGTCAGAACAGAAACCTAAATCAGGAGTTCTAACTTTGTCGCTGGCTAGTTGGGTGCTACCTCTGCTTTCTTGCCTTTGTAATGCCCACGTCTAGCCGGTATATCCTAGAGCGTGCCCATGACAACTGGAAAGCAACTGCTGTCTTCTGTCTCTCTGGACCTTTGGCCCCATGAACTGTCCTTCACAAATCACTGTGTACCTGTTCCTATCCAGCTACAAGGAAAAGGGTACCTTCCTTGACCCCAGAGACTAAGGGCTGCTCTGCAGCTGATCATCTTGCTAGCTACTGTTGGTTATGAAATGATCTGCTTCTCCTCCCAAGCCTTCACCTTACAAATTTAGAATATTCATGTGTAGCACCAGCCTGGGGCCTGGCAATAGGTCATAGAGAAGCAGTGCATTGGGCAGGGCCTGCATCTCAGCTTTTGACTGTTGTCCACTAAACTTCCTCAGACCCTTGTCCTACTTTCCCTGTCTATTTCAATTCCCCTGCTTCAGTGAACTCTCATGCCTTGTCCTTTGTCCAATAGGTTGGGGCAGGTGTGTGGACTTCTGCCCTCTTCCTGGTCCTGGCACTATTAATAGCACATACTGTTTCCTTATCTGGTAATGTGCTATAGGATTGTTCATCTATTAGCTAATTAGTTATCAAAGCACTAGCTCCAGTAGGTGGTACTTGGGTCTTTATTTTATGGGTAAAAAAACCCAGCATGGATAAGTTAGGGCAATAGCCTAAGATTGCATGGGCCTTTGCTCTGTGGCTTCTTGGAAACCCATGTGAACCTGTCCTCTGTCTTCGGGTTAGCTTACTTCCCAAGGATCCTGCTTCTGAAGATCCTTAATTCCTGTGGTTTTTAATATGCTTCCCACAGCCTTACCCTTTTCTCACTGCTGGGCTGCATCTGCTGGCAGCAACAGTGCTATCTATCCAAAGCCAGGAAGGATTGTCCTGAAACAGGGGGTCACAACTTCCTGCTTTCCCAGAAAAATAATTTGGCTGTGATACCATGCTACAAGCTGAGCTAAGGCTTAAGGAGTCATAAAAGGAATGCAGACCAATGCAGATCTACTGCCTGGTGTTTGTGGAACAGTGCAAAGTATTTTTTTTTTTTTCATTGCTGTTTTCTCAAGGAATCCTTTAGGCAAGTCTAGGCTCTTTGATTATCAGGAAGAGAAACTCAGTTTATCTAGTTAAACTGAGGATTTGCTGAAACAGGCAGATATGTCAGAGAATACGCCAGAGGAGGTCAAGGCAGACAAAAGCATCTCATCCTTCCTCAGGCCACTTTGATAGATGTGGGACAACCGCTAGTCTCATTCACACTCCTTAAACCATTGCAAAATAATTTGACCTCCTTTTTTTCTCTCTCTCTCTCTCTCTCTCTCTCTCTCTCTCTCTCTCTCTCTGTGTGTGTGTGTGTGTGTGTGTGTGTGTGTGTGTGTGTGTAAGTCTGCACATGGAGACCAAAGGTCAGCCTCAGTATCATCCCTTAGATGCCATCTACCTTGTTTTTTGAGACAAGATCTCTGCTTGGGGCTTACCAGTTATGCTAGAATGACTAACAGAAAACCCCAGAGATCTGCCTGTCTTCACTTCCCTATCTCTGGAATATAAGCATGCTCCCCTACCTTGCCTTTTTCACATAGTTTCTAGGGATCAAACTTAGGTTCTCATTCTTTAAGTCAAGCCCTTTACTGACTCAACCACCTCCCAGGCCTTTTTCTCTTTGAATTTGGATCTCACTATCCTCTCTGAAGCATATAGCATGGCAAGACTAGTTGATCCCACCTCCTCTGCCTTGATGATTTAGTGACTCTCCTGTCTCCATAGGTAAAACCCCAGAGGAAGTGCTAAAGAAGTATCTGCAGAAGGTCCGGCATCCCCCAGAAGAGGTGAGTTCATGGGATACAGGGCAGGGTTCACCTTCTCTATCACCAAGTGCATGTCCTCTGTCTCTATGTTCTGCAGAACATAACAGATACTGCTTTCTAAGTCCTGGCTGGCACAGCAGATATAGCTGATGCCTTTGCATCAAGGTTTTAGGTTTTAAGCTGCAGTCATGGTTTAACTGTTTAGAAGAATTCTAAATGATTCTAAGGTACCTCCCATGCTTGTCTGAGTTTAAGCAAAACAGTGTGCTGAGCCATATGAACTCCCTTTAGAATGAATTTGATACGGACCAGTGATTTTCAACTGAAATGATTTGTCTCTGTGGGAACTTGTGGCCTTGTGTGGGAATTCTCTGGGCTGGAGTGATGCTAGGGAGTGTGCTACTAACATCTAGTGGGTAGAAACCAGGGTGACTTCTGAGCACCCTATAAGACTTGGAACAGTATTCACAACAAAGAATTACCCTGTCATAATGTCAACAATGATGACATTGGGAAATAAGCCATGGATTTATTTAGATATAAGCCCTCTCTAATACATTTAAAATGCAATACCTTTACAGATATGCAGCATAAGCAAAGCTTGTCATAATGTCCTTGAAAAGCAACTAGAAGACACCAAGCAAGGGCAATGTCAAGATTATATTGTAGTCAGTGAGTCTAAGATGGCATTATGGGAGTTATTTCTCTTCTGAGACATCACTGTACTTAGAACCCCCCAAACACAGCACCCTTGATTTGTGGGCTTTCTAGAAGAGGGGTGAACCACTTGTCTTATGCCAGCAATCATGCAGGAACATTCATGCCCTGGCTGCCCTGGCTGCCCTGGCTGGCTGAGCGTTCATTACTCTCTATTTTTCATCTACCAGGACTGTACCATCTGTATGGAGCGTCTCACGGCCCCTTCAGGGTACAAGGGCCCACAGCCTACAGTCAAGCCTGACCTGGTAGGGAAACTGTCAAGGTGTGGCCACATTTACCACATCTACTGCCTGGTGGCCATGTACAACAATGGGAACAAGGTTAGTGTCCTTGGCCGGGGAATCAGACCGTGATTTGTTCCTAGGTGTCCTTGTTCTCCCACGATATGGTTTGGAACATGTAATGGGTACTCTAGGAATATTTGCCACTCTATTTACTTCTGTGACAAACTACTGGCAGAAGTAATTTGAATAAGTAAGGGTTTATTTTAGCTCACAATTTAAGATAGCCTGTGGTGGTGAGGAAGTCATGGTGTGTAGCTGCAAGTTTTCCTGTGTCCCTCAACTACTTGGTCCCAAATAAACACACAGAGGTTTATATTAGTTACAAACTCTTTGGTTTATGACTGGGGCTATTACTAGCTAGTTTTTGCATCTTAAATTAACTTATTTCTATTAATCTATGCATTTTCACATGGCTAGTGGTTTACTGGTACAGTCACATCTTATTTCTTAAGCTGCTGGATCGAGTCTCCCAAATTCTGCTCTTCTTTTCCTGTCTCTCTGCGTGGATTTCTCACCTGACTCTAAGGTGTCTTGCCAAAAAAGATTTTTTATGAACCAATGGTAGCAACACATATTCACAGTGTGCAGAAAGACCATGAAACAGCAATGGTGGTCACAGGAGCTTGACGTAGCTGGTCATATCCATAGATAGATAAGAGGCAGAAAGTGATGACGCTGCTGCTCAGCTCACATTCTCCCTTTTATTTAGTTCAAGACTTATGCTCATAGAAGGGAGCTGCTCACATTTAGATTGCTACTGCCCAGTCTAGAAATTCCCTCACAGACATGCTCAGAGGTATGTTTTCATGGTAAATCTAAACCCCATCAGGCTGACAATTGGGATTAACCTTCACATCAGAGCAGCAAGAATGAGCATTTTCACTGTTTGGGGTATTAATTAGCCCCCACATTGCACACTCTGTCTTCATTTTCTCTTTGGGCCAAGCTTACCCTCATTTCTAGTTTGGATATGTATGGTTGTCTAGCAGAGGTGAGCTTTGTTCATGAAGGTTCTTAGAGAAATGGTCTACCGCAGAGTGAAGTGGATTCCTTTCAGTGAAGGAAGCCTTCATCACAGTGCTGCACCCATAGTGAGAATATATGTTTATTTATTCATGACACTTGAGTTCTCAATAGATTTTATTCTTCATGACAGTGGCTTAAGTTGCAATTCATCTTCTCTGGATAGTGTCAAAACACCTTTGATTATCCCAGAAAAGAAAATTTCAAGGTACCTGGTAATCACTGCCCCATCATCAACTTTGGAGGCTGAGACCAGGCCTACTCCATTAACTGACCTAAGGTGCCTCCTGCCCCCACCCCACTGCTCCTGCCCTATCATATTTGGTTTCAGAAATCTGAGTTCTTCCCTAAGTGAAAAAATTTCCCTTTCCAGTATCTTGTCTTTTGGAAATCATTGACTTGCATTCTTGCCCAAGTCTGGAATCACCTTCACCCCTCTTCTGTGAGTCTGAGTATACTCCTGCCTGTGGACTCAGCTCACTTTGCATCCAAGTCTGAAATTTTCATGATGTCTCTCAAATTCTTAATCACTCGAGGACATATCTGGGTTTTAGGTACTGCTCCCTATGTCTTGTGTTGTGGAGAAGAGTGGAGGAGGCATGGTAGGAAGCACACCTGCATGGAAACCCTTATGACCTGAGTGACTCAGAGCCTCTTCAGGATGTCACTTTCCATTTCCAAAGTAGAGATGAAGCAGTAGCTCTCCTCCCACCACCCCGTGTGTGTGTGTGTGTGTGTGTGTGTGTGTGTGTGTGTGTGTGTGTGTTCATGCTTGTACACACACAGGAGGAGGCTAGGCTAGTGGATAACCTTTGGTGTTATCTCTAGAACACTACCTACCTCTTTTGAGTCAAGGATGTCTTATTGCTCAGGAATTCGTCTAGGGTGGCTGACTACCAAGTGCCAGGGATCCTCTTGATTCCTTCCCTCCAGCACCAGGGTTACAAATATGTACCACCACTTCTGGCATTCTAGGGATCAAGGTCAATGCTTGTAAAGAAGCTGCTTACCTTCTGCACCATCCTTCCAGACCAGCAGCTACTTCAGAGATGCTATGACTGTTATTACTCAAAATAGTATCTCCTATTTATTATGCTCCTATTTTCCCCTTTCATCTTTACACATGGTTGACATCTTACTTGATGTCTCGGAGTCTAAGGCTTCTGTATGCCCTTCAACATTGGTGAAAATTTTCATGTTCACTTTCATAGCCCAGGGCTGAAATATTTTATTAGAGGTTCCTTCACCTTTTCAGAGGTTATTTGGAGTTTTTCCAGTGTCTTAGCATATTCATTCTCCCTTGGATGACTCTCTTGAAGACTGTCCAGTAACTCCATGTATGTGTCTGCAGGGCTCCAAACATGTTCAAACCTTTGTTCTCCCTTTCCACAGTATCTGGAGCATTTTTATTCTCTAAAGCACATTGAAGAAAAGCATAGAAGAGAATGGACTTATTCGCCCCAGGTCTTGAAGCAAATTAAGGCTAGTGAAGAAAGCAGGACCCTGGTTTCAGACAGCAGTGACTAGGAACATTAGCTGTTATTTTAAACAAGCCTAAATAGCTCTAAGAGGGTCTCGCCTCCCTTCCAAAAGGACTCCACGTGTCTGTCTGCCAGAGCCTTGGTCACAGCTGAGCAGCACATGGGGTTCAATGGAGGAAGTACATCACTGAGGGCACACCCTGCATGAGTGTAGCATGTCACCTCTGTATGGTCCTCCTGTCCTTCTTCCACCCCATCACCTCTTTTTCTTCCTGCTCTTCACACCCCCTGGCTGCCATCAGATCACTCCGCCAATAGCTTTATCTACAGATGAGGTCACTTTAGTGGAGCTCATCAGTGAACAGCTCTCCCTCGGGGGCAAACCTGTGATGACGTGCTATGTGGTGCAGGGCAGAGAATGGGGGGATTTAGGGACTTCACTGGAATCCAACCCTCATTGGTGGCAAGGACTTCAGTCTTGATGTCCTTCAGCTCCCCTTTCTCTAAGGGAATCTTAGTTCTTTCCCTGCTAAAGCCAATTTATGACTGTTTTTAAGAACCTTTTTTGGGGGGTAGGGGTTGAGACAGGGTTTGTCTTTGTAGACTTGGTTGTCCTGGAGCTTGCTATGTAGACCAAACTGGCCTCAAACTCATAGAGATCCACCTGCCTCTGCCTCCTGAGCACTGGGATTAAAGGTAAATGCCACCACTGGTCAGGAAGAACAATTTTCTAGGAGCTGGAAAGATGGCTCAGCAATTAAAAGCATTGACTGTCCCTTCCAGAGGTCCTGAGTTCAATTCCCAGGAACCTCATGGTGGCTTACAACCACCTGTAATGAGATCTGGTGCCCTCTTCTGGCCTGTAGTGATAGATGCAAGCAGAACACTGTATACATAATGATTAAGTACATCTTACATCTTTCATTTTTTCTTAAAAAAAAAAAAAAGAACCATTTTCTTAAAGACACTTTTGTTCTTTTCCAACACAGGGCCCAAGCACTAGTCTCTCCACAGATATCATAAGCACGCTAATAGCATTTAAATATGCTAAACACTTTCTCCATGCATCTCACTTAACTTTCATTAGTCCAGTGACAGAAGAGGATTGTATTTCCTGTTATACAAGGAAATTGAGACAGATTAGTTTGTCTAAGGTGATAAGGCAAAGCTGAGACTCAAATGTAGGCAGCCTTACTTTAAAGTTCACATTCTGAACCTCTGCATGTTTCAGGCTCCCAGTTCTGACTCAGTAGGCCTTATGTGAGGTCCAGAGGTCTTTAGCTTTAGCAAGTTTCCTGGGTGAGTCTGGAGCTCAGCAATTGGGTAGTTGTTGCTCATGAGAAGTTATTGTGTGCTTCACCCACGTGCTTCTTAGTTAATCCCAGTTTCCTGTATAGACTTCCTGCCCTAGTTGGTGCTTCCTCTCAAGGACTATGAACCTCAGCTACTTATGTTATTTTCTTCCTATTATTTTAGAGAAAGACTAAATGGCTTAAGTACCTAGAGAGGTTTTTATACTGTTATCCATTGGGTGAGTTTGGTGCTTTATGCAGGTGAGGGTAAGGTCATGACCTGTGTAGTTTTCCTAATCTTGAGCTTGAACTTTTTTCCTTAGGATGGGAGTTTACAGTGTCCAACATGTAAGACCATTTATGGTGTCAAGACAGGCACCCAGCCTCCAGGGAAGATGGAATACCACCTCATCCCTCACTCCTTGCCTGGCCATCCAGATTGCAAAACCATCCGGATTATCTACAGTATCCCACCTGGCATTCAGGTGAGCCTACTCTTGAGTGGTGCCATTTATTATTTCAACTTGGAATGTCTGTGGGTAAAATCGTGTACTAGGAGAAACATCCTTCCCATTCTTGTCCTGGTCCCATGTGTCACTCCCCTGGCACTTCCCCTTCACTACCATTGTTATTTTTCTGTACCCTTCCAACATTCTTTGTACATACTCAGTGGAGACGGCAACCTGTCCTCTCTTTTTCCCACAAAGAGCTACAGTTAGATACATTGTTTTACACTCTTGCCTTTTTCAGCTAATGATATGGACCTCAGACTTCTTTTCTGTGTGCATACAAAATGTCCTCATTCTTTCTTATGTCTGTGTAATAATCCAGTATATTTATAATTTAATCCAACATCTCCATTAGCTGTCTATTTAGCTTGTAATCTTTTGCTACAGCAAATAATGTCATCACTAATAACCTAGTACTCCTGTGACCATGTCTGTAGATTAATTTCCTGAAAGCAGAATTTCTTGATCAAACAGTTATTTGCATTCTTTTTAAAAGTTATGGTTATGCTTGGCTTTGGCTTTGTTGGCATTTCTTTCCTCTCTGGTTTCTGGTTCAGCCCTTAGGAGCATTATGAATAACAATTTAGTGTGTAAGCATAGTGTAGGCCTTTCCTCACACAGTGAAGCCTCTCCTAGGTGTTCTTGGGAACAGATTGGACTCATCCCTTAGCAAACATTGGTTAGCTCACCCTCTCTCACTCCCATCTATGTCTTCCTGCTCACCCTTTGTCTGACAAATGTGCAAATGTGGGTTATGTCCAGGTGTGTGTTAGGTACTGGTGAAACAGTCTTTGATCCCTGAAGTCTCCATTTGGGTCAAGAGGACGATAAGCAAATAAATGACAAAGTGCTTCCATATAATGAGAGAATAAAACAGAAAAATGTTCACAGAACATGCATCTTCCCTGGGGCACTTGGTAACCAGGCAGCAAGATAAATACTTCTCACATCTAATCTGGAAAGCAGAAACGGATATGCTCCACAGATGAAAGTGACAGACAGAGGGAAGTGCACGGCTTCAAAGTCTTATGACCTTGGATTCCACTTCCTTTCTTCAAGGTGCCTGCATTTTTCTTCATCTGTACTGCTGGGAATCTGCTAGGCAGAGAGCCAAGGGTGGGAGATCCTATCTCAGGGCCCACTACAAAGGGGCTCAGGACCTTGCTTCCTGCTCTCTGATTGGCTGAGATGTTAGGGTGAGGGAAAGGTGTTGTGTGTGGTCTATCTGGGAAGTGGGAGGAGACTTCCTGAGGTAGGGCACTCTCTAAGAAAGCCATGAAAGACATAAAGAAATGCAGACTACATATTTAGCTGGAGGAGGTAACAGTTGTTGAGGAAAATTGCATGTTTATGGATATAGAATTGACTCAACTAGGAGGCTGAGACTTGCAAAAGGAAGAGAGAACATAATGAAGATAGAGAACAGGTCACAGAAGCCCTTAAACGCCAGGGCCAGGCATGGAGAGATAGGTTATAGGGAGCCCTGGAGATTGCTTGTCTGATTAGGACTATATTTAAGAAGCTAGTCTGACTTAAGAACAGGAAATGAGTGGAAATAAGACTATTGTAGCATTTCAGGCTCCTGATTAATGGGAGGGCCAGGGTAAGAAAGGAAGATGTGGTTGACTGTTGCTCAGGAGAGACTTATAGGATGATTCTGGGGCAGCTAGCTGTAGGAGTGTTGGGGAAGAATGAGAATGTGGGAGTGGGTTGGCAATAGGGCTCACTGGTAAGGATGCTTGCTGCTAGTCCTGACAGCTGAGAGCCAGTCCCTGAAACCCACGAGTGGAAGGAAAGAACTGACTGCTGGAAGTTATCCTCTGACCTCTACACATGTGCTGTGGCGCGCATATACACACACACACACACACACACACACACACACAGAGACGGAGGGGGGCGGGGAGAGAGAGAGAAAGAGAGAGAAAAGAAAATGGAAAAGTCCAGCAGGGGTATATGGGACATCCATTAAGAAGACCCCATTTTTAAACCTCTGGAGTTAAGAAACAGAAGAGGTCTCTGTAGAGGCGCCAGTATTCCTTATGCAGGGCCATAGCACCCCCAGTAAAACCCCGGCTTGTGAGTGAAAGGAAATTCATCTCTAAACAGTCAGATGCTCTGCAGACTTTCTGATGTGAATCAGTGGCAGGATGGTCAGTGCTGTGTCCTTGAAGCTCCAGGGATGTTACAGGCTTGGACTTCAGGGAGCTGAGATCTTTAAGCCCCACTTTCACTGCAGAAAGAAAGTCCCTTTGGGAAAAGCTTTGGGCCAGGCTGAGACAGAGTCGTGACTGTTCTACCTGGCGACGGTCCCAGAATGCACAGCTTTACTGGGTCAGTGCCAGACAGGCTCAGTTGGACACACACCCAGCATCCCCAGGCATCAGAGAAGGTCAGGCTTGGTCCCTCGCTGATGAAGACTGGCCTAGAGAAGTATGGACATGGGGATGCGGTATATTTGTAGAGATTGGGTTTGAATGTGAAGTTATAACTGTCAGATACTTTTATTCCAAAAGGACTTCACAGCTTCTTTTAGCTCACAGTGATATTGGTATATCTTTTAACATTTTTCTATGGTCAAAACATACTATGTACACATATAGAATTCTCAAAGAATAAATTAAAATGTACTGAAATTTTAAGAACTATTTTTACTCTTTGGCAGTTTTATATATGTATACACTGGGTTTGAACATTTCAACCTCTATTGTCCTCATACCTTTCCCTCTTATCTACCAAAATCCTTTCCCCCAACAGTCTCTGTCCTTTTTTTGAGCCAATGAGTTTAATTTCATTCATTCATTCATCCATTCATTCATTCTTCTTATTGATCTGTGGCAGAGCATGTACCAACAACTGCATAGAATTGTCAATATTATATGGCTTACACTTACAAAGAGTTTTAAATAAGGGTCTACTTCTAAGAGATCAAGAATGTTCAAAAATTATAGACAAGCATTTGTATAGGTAGAAAGTTGTTGTGTCTATCTTAATAAACTTCTCAAAGGGACCAATGAATCTGTCGGGGCCTGTGATAGCTCTGTCAATACGACACAATTTAGAATCCCCTGGGAAGAGAATGCCATGGGAAACTGTATAGATTAGTTTGGCTTATGGGTTTGACTGTGGGGGATTTTTATGATTACATTAGTTAAGGTGGGAAGAGCTGCCCACTGTGAATGATGTCATTCCCCAGGAAAGGGGGATCTGTAATATATAAGAGTGCAGAAGGTAAGTCTGTCATGCATGTATTAAATCATTGCTCTATGCTCTTGACTGTGGATATAATGTAACTGTCTGCTTCAAGTTCTTGCCAGTTTGACTTCCCTACAAGAATAGACTGTAACTGTAACCTGAAATAATGAGCCAAATAAACCCTCTTTTCCTTAAATTCCATTGTTGGGGTATTTTGCCATATTAACAAAAATCAGACTAAGACAAACATCAGTTTGGAAACCTAGTATCTTGTTCTTTATTGTTGTAGCCATAACAATCTCTGAGCTCAGTGATGAAAGAGAGAGAGAGAGATTAGTGTTGCTCATGGTTCTAGAGGTTGGGAAGTCCAGTTGTGCCTGGTTGCACTGGGCAAGGATCTCCTGGTACCTCAGTTCATGGCAGCAAATAGACAAGCAGATGTGTTCTGAAGAGGAGAACACAAGGGGAAGCCTTGCTTTGTAAGCAACATTCTTTCACAGCAACTAGTCCAGTCCCTTGAGAGCAAGATGAGAACATGCAGAAGAAAGGCATTAATCCCTTTGGCAACCTTCGCCTTACATGTCCCAGCTGCCCCTAAGGCTGCAGTAGAGGACAAATCCCAGCAAGAGTTTTGGAGGAACAATCCAAACCCATAGCATCTGGGCTCTGACTCAGTTCTCCTTTTGTGTCTGTCCCACTCAGTGTCCTGAGATGGCTTGTGTAATAAATACAGTGTTGGGTGACTGTAGCTTAAGTGCCACAAGATCTTCTGTCTTGAACATCTCACTTTGTGTTGTTGAATAAGCAAACAAAACCCATGAAGGAGAAAATCCACAAGAATCATGCAAAAAACTCTGACTACATGACATGTAGGCTCAGAGAACTTTATTATTTTGAACGATTGGTTTTAAAGTCTAGTACATATGCCTCAAAAAATCTGGGGTTAAGTTAGTTTTGGCAAAGCCAATAACATTTGGCAGCCAGTTAGCTTCTGTGGACTGTGGTTTTCATTAGTCATAAAATAGTAGACTAGGTGGTGTTGGTACTGATGATGATAAAATTTACTATGCTCTTTCTGAATTTGGACACCAAGCTCCCTAACACCTCATAAAATGAATACACAAGTTACTCTTAACAAAGAGAGGAATTCCATATGATCTAGCTCGGAGCTTGCAACTGTGGCCCATACTCAGATCACATGATGTAAGACAACTTAGACTAACTCTTTTTTTTTTTTTTTTTTGGTTTGTCCTCTGCCTGAACTCTATGGTTCTTGTTATTGTCCCACTATGCTTGCACTTGCTTCTCATCAGAAATGTTTTGCAAGATGCCTTTGTTTTCTTTCTGCTTTCAGGGACCAGAACACCCAAATCCTGGGAAGAGCTTCAGTGCCCGTGGCTTCCCACGACATTGTTACCTTCCAGACAGCGAGAAAGGGAGAAAGGTAAGAGCAGATGTTTTATAGTGGGGATGGGGACTGACTTTGTTTCTGCAATGCACAGAGCAGAGGGAACTGGTTCATTTTAACTCTATATATGCAATAATGAGGTCCTATCAGCGTCAACCATAGGTAAAGATTGGTATGATTACGGTGTTTTGTTTGATTTTTTTTTCAGTATGTATGCATGAGTAAGTGAGTGTGTATGTGTGTGTGTGTTACATGTGTATGGTATCCATGGGATTATAGGCACTCATGTACCACAGTGTGCATATAGAAGTCCAAAGACAACTTTCATGAGCCAGATCTCACTTCTCATGTGTCTTCCTACTACATCACCTACAACACACTAGCTGACCTGATATCTTTCAGGTGATTCTTTTGTCTCTAACCATCCATCTCCCCACAGGAGCACTGGGATTATGATGTAAACCATCACATGCAACTTTTAACATGGGTTCTGGGGATCTGAACTCAGGTCACCAGCCTTGCAGAGCTAATGCTTTCTCCCACTGAGCCATCTCACCAGCCTGATTAGAAGGCTTTTGCAGGTAGATAGGAGTAGAATGGCTTTCCCCCTCTCCTCTGATTATTATCGACAGTAATTCACCTATTTTAGGATTCTTATCTAAAGTTCTGCAGTTTAAAGCTCATCCTGGGGGAACACTAGTGTTAACTCCTAAGAGCTTAATAGAAGCTCAGAACCAGAACCCATTTCCTCTTCTCAGGAAACTTGGTTGATCTAATCTTTACACGTAAAAGCATGAGCAGAGTGTTCTGGGATCTTAATTGGTGGGAAGTTATTTTGTTGGCTTTCTGGATTCCTTGTAATTCATCAGCAAGACTTCTAAATATGCTAATTGGAGTGATTGGATTTTCAGAATCTTGCCTAATGTCAAGAGGACTAAGAACATTAGTCTCGAGGATGTGTTTGGGGAAATGCAAGAGGCATGTTTGGTCAGCTTCCTTTCCAGATCTAAGAAGCCTACTCAGCACATGTCTGTCTTTCTGCATTTTGAGTGTTAATAGCTATGTTTCTTAGTGTGTCAATGTTCGAGCATTTGTGAACATATTTGAGGTCCAGCAAACTGCCACAGACCATAGTCAGCATGGTTCGCAAACAACAGATGTTTATTTCTTACAGTACTTGGGTCCAAGAGGTCCAAGACCAAAGTGCTGGTAGGTTCAGAATGTGGCAAGGGTTCACTTCTTGCTCATAGACGAAAAGCTTCTTCTCTCTGTGTTCTCACAAGAGAGAAGAGACGAGTCCTCATCCCAGTTCCCCCTCCTCTTTTTTATAAGTGTTGTTAATCTCATTTATTGACACTCCTTTTCATGACCTAATGAATCCCAGAAAGCTCCATATTCTAAAATATTCACTTTGGAGGTGGTGATGAGAAGTTTACTTGAATTTAGGGGGTGCATAAGCATTTACCCCCAGACTCCCCAGTGTTTTCCTGATTTGAAAGCCAGACTGAAGGGTTTCTGAGAAATGTAAATTAGACCATAGGTAGACCTATTGGGTTTCTGATAGAACTCCAATGTCAGGAAAACTCTAGACCACAGGAATACAGGAAGGCAGAGTGTCTTCATGCTAAAAAAAAAATTGGCAGTTTCAAATTCCCAGAAAATAGTCAGGAAAAGATTCCTACTCAAGGTTATGTACATCCAACTCATAGGCCTGGTTTTACTATTTTGACATTTTTATTAAAAAATATATCTCTGTATGCGGAACAAGGGGAACACTCCTCCATTGTTGGTGGGAGTGTAAGCTTGTTCAGCCACTTTGGAATACAATATGGAGGTTTCTCAGAAAATTGAGAATCAATCTCCCCAAGGACCCAGCAATACCACTTCTGGGTATATACCCTAAAGAGGCACATTCACACTCCAAAGGTATTAGCTCAACTATGTTCATAGCAGCA
>PVIH01022518.1:11661-27058 GCA_004025045.1 Sigmodon hispidus | reverse complement strand
GTGTGTGTGTATGAATGCATGAACATGCAGCTGGCTTCTCCAAGATTCTCTGAGCCCTACAGCAAGCTTGACAGAGGATTCCTGGAACATTTGTTGTGTCCTTGGACATGTAGAGCAGGCACAGTAAACCAGCCACTTGCCCCTGAACTCAGGAGGTCCGTCATGGAATTTCTCTGTCCTCCTCTCCTTCCTCCACAGGATGCTGATGAAGGGAAGAATTCTCCACCTCCAGGCTGGTGCCTCATTTGCCTCACACATGGATCACATCTAGGCCAGAAAGAATACAACCAAGTACAGTTAGTTGTCTTTTCAGAGGCCTACAGTCTAGGCCCTGAAGACTATAAAAGATGTTCATTGTAAAAAGCCAAAGTGACATGAGAAGCTTTCAGAAGGAGACAGCGGATGTAGATAACATTTTCTAGGCCAGCAGTAACACTCCAAGGTGATGGAGTTCAGTCTGTTGAGTAGGCCTCATAATGGAGGGTTACGAGAGTTTTCCTCAGGAAAAGAAGATGGAGTGAATGTGGAAGAGAACAAGGAATCAAAGAAGCACAGGGTAGGGCTGCATGCCAGCCATGTGCTCTCCCAGGTCACCTTCCAGAAACTAGCAAATGTCCTCCAGCTTTTCCTTCATGCTCTGAGGTGAGTAGACTAAAGTGACACAGGTCCTGGTGACTAGAACATTAAGTGGACACTTTTATTTTGACCTAAAGACACTAAAATCTCAGCCAAGGATGGCCTGAACCCCAGTGCCTTAGGTGAACACCTCAACCATGTAGGTGGCCTTTCCTCATACTCATGGTTTATTACCAGGAAACAGAAAGAGCCTGGTGCCTCACTCATGACTTTGGGGCAGTAGGTGCTGCCTACTGACAACTGTACTGCTGTCATCATCTGCTTAGCCTCTTTTTTAGTAGGACAGCCAGGCATTCCTATGTTCTATCTCCCAGGTACCAAACCCAGAATTCCCATGACAACACTTCCATTGTGTCTTTGTTGGCTAAGTCAAAATCCAAGGCCAATCTGGGCTGCAAGGGAGAAGACATGGTATTTGCTGCCACTGCTGCCGCTGCCTTCCTCCTCCTCCTCCTCGAACCTGGAGTTGTGGATAGTGATGAGCCACCATGAGGGTGCTCAGAACCAAACCCTAGCCCTCTACAAGCACAGTAAGTCCTCTTAACCACTGAACCATTGCTCTAGCTCCACTGGTCCCTGAAGGGAGGAAGCCATGTATGTAAAGTCCTGGGATGAAGTGTTTACTGCCATCTCTGAGACAGCCTGACAGAAGCAGAGCAATCACCACTTCTGAAGCTAAAGCTATGAAGGAGGCGCAGGCCACACCCCTCCACAAGCTTCTATAGGTATAGAGATCTTTCTTCCAAGTCATTTCTCACCTTTGAACCTGGCTTGGAACACTCAGGGCATTCCATAAAGTCTTCAGTATAGGGAAAAGCGCCTGAGGAGGCAGGCTAAGGCCAGAGAAAGGTCAAACTTCTGGAGCAGCCCCTAAATTAAATAGGGTAGAGGTGGGGTGAGGGCAAGGGGGCCTTCCAACAGATGGTACTAACAGCCTCCCCATATTTAAAAGCCCATAGGGAAGAACTTCCTTGCTATAACAATTCCAGGAAATCTGTCACATGTCAGAAGCAAGTGTTCTTCAAAAACTCTGAAGACTTGAGGGACTTAGTTGTCAGTCAACCGTCTGAGCTCTGAGACATCCCTCATATTGTCTCAAGTTCTTGTTTAGCTCAATATGTTTATGTTCCCCCTCTCTCTGGCAATCTTCTTTTTCTTCTTTCTATTCTTGCAAATTCAAGTTGTTTTCTCTGTCAAGTCTATTATTATACATTTGTAAGAAGGATAGTGTAGGCTACTTAACAGAAGCTCCTCATGGAGATGCTCACTGCAATCCCCTTCCTGTAAGCTAAGCTGGAGAGCCAAGTGCAGTGGCGCCTGTCATCACAGTGCTTGGGAGGCTGAGGCAGGAGAATTTCAGTTCTAGTTCAGACTAGCCTGTGTTGAAAGAAACGGTCTCAACAAATAATAACAATAATAAAGTAAAAGAAAGGAGCGGCAGAGGGGATGCAGGGAAATGTTTGAGCCGGTAAAGACACTCGCTGTCAAGCCTGAAGACCTGAGTTTGGTCCCCAGAACCCACCATGATAGAAGGAGAGAACTGATTCCTGTAGGTTATCCTCCGACATCATCCTGCACTCTGTGACAGGTGCATGACCACACTTACCCAAGCTACACGCATTCATAATGATAAATAAATAAATACATAGATAAATAAATAAATAAAAATTAGCTTTTTAAGAGAGAGAAGGAAAAGTCAAGAGTAGCAAAAAGAACACTGCTGATTCTGATCGACTTCATAGGGCGGAAAACTTCTCGGCCATTTTTAACGAGGTTTCTCCCGATCACAGAAACATCAGGTGAGAAAACAAGGCAGACTGGGAGATCTTGAAGAGTTCAGTCTCAGTGCTGATATATAGAGATTCAGTTAGAAGAGCAAGGACTTTTGAGCATGCACAGCAACACTGATGAGCTCCATCAGCTCATTAGCTAGCCCCCAAAGGCAAATGCCATTCATAGCCCCATTTTCTGTTTAATTGTGTTTTCGAGCTAGACTCTCACCATGAAGCCTTGGCTGGCCTGGAACTGGGAATGTAGACCAGCCTAGCCTTGAACTCACAGAAATTAGCCTGCCTCTGCCTGCCAAATTTTTGGGATCAAAGGTATGCACCACCACCCCAGGCTTCAACGCCCCATTCTAAAATTGAAAAAGTGGAGGCACGCAGAAGTAAACGAACCTGTCTAAGATGATACGGCTGATGTTACAGGGCACAAGTTTGAATTCAGAAAGCAGGTTTTCCGTCTCACCCTCACCTTCTGAATTGCTAGAATTGTATTACAAGCTCAAAAAAGATGTATTGAAGTGTTAACAGCAGTTACCTTCATCAAAGGATCCTGGGCAAGCGCCATTGTTATCATTCATTTCTTGTGTATTCCTAACATTGCATAATAGGATACAATTTTCTTTAATCACTGGGGGAAGGGGCGGTCATCATTATTTTACGATAAGAATAAAGACAAATGGAATCTCTACCCAGCAAAACGTGACCCAGTGGAGTCAGGCATGGTGGTACACACTTGTAATCCCAGCACTCAGTAATCAGAGGTAAAAGAAAGAGAAATTTGGGGCAAACCTGAACTATATAACAAGTCTCTATCTCAAACTCACACACACACACACACACACAAGTGGGCTGGGGATGTGGCTCAGTTGGTAGAGTACTTGCCTAGTACTCTGGGTTTGATCCCAGGCAGAGTACTTGCCTAGTACTCTGGGTTTGATCCCAGGCACCAAATAAACTATGAGGTGAGGCAGCATATGCATGTAATCCCTGTACTAAGGAAATTGAGGCAGAAGGATTAGGAGGTCAAAGTTATTCTTGCCTAAACAGAAAGTTTGGAACCAGCCTGGTGATACAAAAGAGCATGTCTCAATAACAAAACAGAATAAAATAAAATAAATCTCATCCACTGGCCTTAAGTTTGGAAAGCTGCGGTTGTTTCCTGAACCTGTCCTTGCCCTGACTCCTGCCAGGGTCCCCTCCTCGTTCTCCTCCTGAGGAAGAAGTCCCTGCTGCCTCACTGTTTCTTGGCAGCCTGTCGCTCTCAGTATTTGACCAGACCTCACAGGTCCCAAATGACTGCTGGGAGGCAGCTGCTTCCCCTCCCAGCCATGCAGAGCTTTCAATGCCCCAGCATCTGGCATCCACGTGTGTCTTATCCCCAGCTAAATCATCCAGTGCCCTCAACGCAAATGTGCCTTCCACACACCCTGGCAGTGCTCGAATCACCTGCAGCACCCCTGGTCTCCACAGCCTTTAAGAACACATTTCCCCATTATCGGTGGGCACGTGGAAAGCCTGAACAGGGTAGACTGTGCAAGAAGGTACTGCTGCATGCCAGATCTCCAGTCCACCTCGATGAGGAGGGATATAACAAATGCAAGAGAGTGGGGGTGTTCAAACAGTTGGAAGCAGATTTTCAGACCAGAGGAAGCACATTGAGGATGCCAGAAAAGAAGGCAAAAATCCACATGAAAAATCCACTGGAGAGGCAGGGTGAGGAAGCTAGGCGCTTCCAACTAGGAAGGCATCCTCAGTCTCTGTGACATTCAGTGCAAGCCCCAATAGGATTCATTGTCCCTGTGAATGTTCCCATTGATGAGTCTACATATTTATGGAGCCCAAGGTGACAAGTTACAAGGTACTTGAGTTTAGACAAGAGTTCATGGGAATTGGGAAAGGAACCTTTCTTTCCTCTTCTCCATTCCCTCACATACACACATTCACACGTGCATACACAAGCTTAGGGATTTGGGAGACTGGTTCTTAAAACATGGTGTGATCTTTCTCCTCCTCTTTCTTTCTTTTAGGTGAGAATATAACCAGAATTGTAATACATGATAGATAAATGTTGTACCTCTGAGATACACCCCCAACTTAGTGTTAGAGTATTTCCCTTCAGACAGGGGCTTGCTATGCAGCCAAAAATTCACAAACCTCCCAAGTGCTAGGGTTAGAGGAATGAACTTCCTCACCTCACTGTCTTACCTCATTCTTTCTGTTTGTTTGTTTTTCAAGACAGGGTCTCTCTGTGTAACAGCCCTGGCTGTCCTAGAACTTGATTTGTAGACTAGGCTGGCCTCGAACTCACAGAGATCTACTTGCCTCTGCCTCCTGAGTGTTGAGTTTAAAGGTGTGAGCCACCACACCCGGCTCTTACTACAGTCTTAAAAGGTCTGCAAGATAATGGATACAGTAATATATGGTCATTGTTCTGAAATTTATCCCCGTTCTTAGATTAATCCTCTAGACACTTGCACTAGGCTTTCCATTTTCTCACTCAAAGTGGAAAACATTTTCTTACCCCTTGATCTTGAGCCTCTATTTGACTGGCTTTGGCCAATGAGCTGCAAACCGATAGGGAGCAAGCAAAGGCTTGTGATATGCTCATGAGATACGGTTAACTCTGATATTCCTGCCAGGCTAAGGAGAAGAGTAAGGCCTGCCTGGTCAGAAGACAACAGAACCAGGCCAGCCTTCTCACCATGAGCTCCCCATCATGTGTACCAGGCACTCTGGCTGCTCTGTTAAAGATGTGAAGTCCAGCTCCCTCAATGTACTCAATAGCGCTATGTATTCCATTCCCTTGGCCAGAGTTACAGAGTCAGCAAACAGCAGGCAAGAATGTGAACTCAGCAGAACCTTCCAGATGGGCTACCTTGGTGAACTGCTGCTTCCTGGGGACCTCAGCAGCCAGAAGAGTCTAGCCTTCAAACCAATGAAAACATTACTCCTTTGTAGAAAACTTGTATCTGCGTATCATTTCAATCCCTCCCTGGTAAGACTCCAGAAAGTTCCTGTGAACTACTAACTCCACTACTACCATACTTGTTAGTTTTTGCGTGTGGGGAGAGACATACACACTCACTTCCAGGTGCCACATGAAAGTTTATTTCAGGGAGTTCGGGTACCTAGAGAAGGCCAGGAGATAGAAAGCAGAGGGGGAGGGGGAAAGAGAGAAGAGTTCAGCCTCCATATGTTGTTTCCCTTTAAGAGAGCGGGTGGGCACAGATCTACATAGCCATGCCTGGGGCTGTGCTCTTTTTTCGTGTGATCTGCCAGCACCATGTTGGGCCTGAGGGTGTGCCTTTTGCACAGGTGTTCTGTGACTGCCATCGGGAATTCTTGCATCTCACTTGCCACCATGCTGCATGCCAGGACCACTTACAATACCACCACCACACCTACCTGTTTCAGGAGTGTCTATGAAACCCCCAGAAGGGTAGCTAAGATCAACCTCCCAGTGGACTCCATCTTCTCCAGATAGAATTTTTTTAACAGTTTCACTATATATCACTGGCTAGCCTAGAACTAGCTCTGTAGACCAGGCTGGCCTCACTCAAAGTCACAGAGATCTGTCTGCCTCTGCCTCTCCAGTGCTGGAATTTAAAGATGTGCACCATTCTACTAGAATGTGAAACCTCAAAGAATAAGACTTTTCAACATCTTGCCAGGGTTATAAGTCTCTCTGTGACCATGGCATTGAGCTGCAAACCTTTTCGTTGGTGACAGGGGTCTTAGGCTAAGACTCCCACATCCCAAGAACTACAAACACAGGGCTCTGAACTGGTCTTTGGAGAGGCTGTTTTCTAGTCTACTGACCCTATAGTTTTCTGACACATATATGCTCCTGAAGATAAGTCCACAGATGCCATGCCATGTTAATGGGGGCCTTCAAGTTCTCAAAAGGTAAGGACAGGTCCACTGTTATTAGAAAACCTGTAAGTATGGCGGTAGTGTTGAGGATTGAACTTAATTGCTGCCATAGACCTATATCGTCAGTATCCATTTGTCATTTATATTTTTATTACATTTTATTTATTGGAGGGGACATTTCATTTATGTATACCATGACATGTACATGCACATAGGTCAGGGAATAACATACAGTAATTCTCTTTTCTTCCATCCAAGTCCTAGAGATCAAACTCAGGTCACCCAGTAATGAAGGTAGGTGCCTTTATTTTGTATTTGGAGACAAGTTCTGACTAAGCTGGTCAGGTTGGCCCTGAATCACTTTGTAACTTTGGCAGGCCTTTGAGATTATAAACCTCCTGCCTCACCCTTCTGAGCAACTGGAGGCCTGTCTATATGACCAGCACTGTCTAAAATGAGCTTTCTCCACCTTACCCAACCCCTCTTTCTTAGAGACAGGATTTTTCTGTGTACTCCTGGCTGTCCTGGAACTTGCTCTGTAGACCAGGTTCACCTTGATCTAAGAGAGCTGCCTGCCTCTGCCTCCAGAATTAAAGGCACACACCAGCACGCCCAAGTCAAATGTATCTTTTATTTATGATATGTTTGACTTATACCAGGTTTATCAGGGATGTATCTCCATCACAAGCCAAGGTGCAGCTATACTTAAAAAGATTAAAGTGGAAATTTTTAAAACAAGTATATTTTACTATACACACAACAACAAACATGATAAAACAGAAAAACCCTGATGATTTAAAGCAGCACTGTGTATCGATTGGCCCATGACTCTGCAGGCCTGTGACTTTGCCCAGGGTGCAACAGACAGTTCAGAGGATTTACCTAGACTCATATGACTATGGCCAAACTGGCTGCTTTCCTGGTTGGTACCAGGTATAGCTGGATGTTATCAGTGACTGATACATATTCCTCCACCTGCCTCAACCAAACATTGGCAGTTGTTGGTTCCAAGAATGGCATATGCTGTGCTTTGAACATGTCCTCCAGAACTTAACATCCTTATTTAGGATATTTTTAATGGTATTTGGCGGTGTGACCATTAGGATTAGGCAAGGTCAGGCAGGTTGTGTCTCTGAGACAGCATTAGTAGCTTTATAGAAAGAGAGAGACTCAAGCTGGCTCATTTGCTTAGCTTTGGTGTGCCATGCTGCCACAGTGTTATTACACAAGGCCAGATGCCCAGCAGATGTTGGTGACACGCTTTCGAACTCAAATTCCACAGCCTATATCCATGAGCTAGATACATGTCTTTTCTTCATAAATTACCCAGCATGAGGTATTTTGTTATAGTAACAGAAAACAAAGACAACATGAAAGGGAAAATTTCAATGAGCAAAGATTTTTTAACTTTTTTATTTATTGAAACAGTGTTTGCTGTGTAGCCTTAGCTGACCTGGAACTTGCTCTGTACACGGGTTAGTCTCACAGTAACAATTCTCTTGGCTCTACCTCCCAAGTGCTGGGATTACAGATGTGTGCAGTAGCAGCTGGTAACTCAAGGACTTTTTAAATCATTACTAACCATGATTAACAGCGTCTTGTTGGGCAAAGCAAGTCACCCAGCCAAACCCCAGGATCTGTGTGAAAAGAGAAGGAAGCGAGCACAAGGATTTGGGAACAATTGGGAGATATTTCCACACAGCCTGTCCACAGACTGCTGCTGCAATTGTGACGGGAACGTGGAGCTAAGTGTGGTAATGTTCAAAACAGAAAAAAAAAAAAACTAAGCCAGCAGCTATATAGCCACTGACATCACCAGGTCCTCTCAGGCTGGAATGTAGTTTTCAGAAATGAAGATCACAAATAGGGAACATTCTACCATGAAATCTTCCCATGGAAACCAAACCAGCATACATTGCCAGTTTCTTGGAGATGACTGCACAATTCAGTTGAGGAAACAATATGCTCACAGCAATTGACCAGTTTGATTCGGCACCACCAGCTCCAACCCGTTGTCCTTATAGGTAAATCATGGTTCCCAGGCCCTGGCTCATTGTCATTGGAGTGACAGAGGCAGGATCTGCTGAAAGAGGGCTCATTTGTGAGAAACATGACAGGCAAAAAACTAGACCCTGTCTACAGTGCGCCAGCTTTCCTTTATGGCCTGCCCCAGGAGAGAGGCACCGAGGGAGAAAAGTTGACTGTCCCCTCTCAAAAGGATCCATCCACACCTTTCTTTTGGGATGAAGGGGTGGACATTGTCTTGTCCCCATGACTGCACAAGTCACAACTGGAGGCCCCACCTCCACAGCTGGCCAGATGACAAGGAGAGTAGCCATACCCACACAGGAGTCTGCAATGGGAGTTCAGTCTGAACTCACCCCTGTGTGACCTTGAGCAGGTCACTGTCACCTGCTTCCACATAGAGACAAAACAAGAGCAAGACACCATGCTCCCAGCACCTCCTGAGGCTTCTGTAGTCCGAACCCTGCATGAGACCAGTCCAGAACACATAGACATGTAGGAGGCATGGTTTCCCTTTCAAAATGGCTTCCACAAGGGAAGAAGACATCTAGGACCTAAGCAAGTAACAAGAAATGGAGGCCACTTTCCAACTCTCAACATTCTCTCAGTCTCTCTCTCTCTCTCTCTCTCTCTCTCTCTCTCTCTCTCTCTCTCTCTCTCTCTCTCTCTCTGTGTGTGTGTGTGTGTGTGTGTGTTTTGTTAGCCTAGTTTTGGGCAACTTGAGTTGGCCAGCTACAGTTATCTGGGAATAGGAACCAACAATTGAGAAAAACCTCTATCAAATTGCTTGTGGGCATGTCTTCTAGGCATTGTACTGATCAGTGATTGGTACAGGAGGGCTCAGCCTAGTGTGGGTGGTGCCACTCCTGGAGGCAATTCTGGGTTCTATAAGAAAGCAGGCCTAGGAAGCCATGGGAGAAAGCCAGTATCCTCTATGGCTTCTGCATCATCTCCTGCCTTCCAGGTCCAGCCCCGTTTGTGTTCCTGTCCTGACTTCCCTCATTGATGAGTTTGACCTGATAATTGTAAGATGAAATAAACTATGTCCTCCTCAAGTTGTTTTTGGTGATGATGTTCATTCACAGCTATAGAAACCCCAATGAAGACAGCAACCTATATCTGGGCACCAACTCTAGTAGCTGATTTCACCCAAAGGGCATATTCTCAGGTGTATCTCTTTAATCCCAATGTTTAGGGGGCAGAGGCAGGTGGAGCTCTTTGTGAGTTAGAAGCCAGCCTCATCTACATATCTAATTCCAGGCAGGCCAGGGCTGCATAGTGAGATCCTGTAGATAAATAAATAGACAGGCTCACAGGCTCATGATAATGTACTGTCTTGGACCTCATGTCTCCTTAAACTCTTTCCTAAGTCACTCAAAGTGTCCAACTGCCATCATCTAAGGGTGCCCCAGTTATCCTGGAAACAGAGGACTGTGGTAGATGGCCAATCAGGAAGAAGGTGTGCCCTTAGGATGGGGATGAAGAGCCACCCGCCAAATGAGTGGTTTATGTGGCCACAGCAGCAGTCTCCAGGATGCAGTATCCTTAGGAAACCAACTATGCTTCTCCAAACCCTACACCATAAAGCAGACCCTAAAAGCATACACACCCCATTTCTCATCCCTTAGGTTTGGCAGATCTTACCATTAAACACACTCACGTGTTCCCAGCTGACCTGTAGCGTGCACCTGACTAAGTGGATGACACAACCCAGCATGTCTTTACATGCTGACCCGGTGAGTGCTAGCATGCCCCTACCTGGCTCTGTGAGTTTATTGCAACTTAATTGGTCTCCCCTCCCCCAGCTCCATCATTTATTTCTACATACCAGCTACTCGATATTTCTCCTTCGTTCAGGAAGTAGCAAGATGCTTCTGCCTCCTGACTATTCATTTTGGAAGGGGGACAAGTAATGACCGAGAGGATTGCTTGCATGTCACCTGGCAGATGGGGACACTGGGAGGCTCTCTTTAGGCTCTCCAGAAGTGAGATTCCTATTGTCCTGGGTAGGCTTCCTGCCTTCCTACATAGGGGAATGTGGCCCTTGCTGAAATGGGGGTGAAGGCTCATAGGCACAGGGCGAGGGGACAGGAGAGGACATTGAGAAATTCATTCTATCTTTGAAGATTGTCTTCATTGCCTCCTTTCCAAAGGTTTGCAAACCTGGACAGAGAGCTTTCCCTCTCGGGGCCAGTGGCCAGATCTAGGCCGCGGGGGAGGTAAAAACGGAGCTGCAGGGAGAGGGGGCAGAGCCGCCAACACGGCTGCCTTGGCCCCCTGTGTATAAAACTCCCTTTGTATGCAGGTCGCCGGCTGCTCCCCATGCCAGGTGCAGCTGCCAGGATTCTCAATGCGGTTTGAACACAATTTGCCAGTGTTGGTTCAGCCCCGCTGGCTTCCAGTTGGGGGGCCATATGCTGCCTTTAATCTGCCTGTGCGATTCTCACCCATGTCAATAGGCACAGGAGGGTGGGTGGCTCAAATGGCCCAAGAGCTGAGGCTGGCGGGTGCCCTAGCTGCTGCCAGCCAGGCGGGCTCTCCACACCATCAGCGGGTCCTCACAGGAGGCTGTGACACGGGGTGAGGGTGGGGGCCAGGCAAGAAGATCCTGGCGGCTGGCAGCGGCCTGGTGTTTGGCTGCTGCTCGTGAGAGCCTCTGGGTTGGGCTATCCCCAGGGCCATCACTGGCCCTTCCCCACAGCAGAGATTTCCTGCCAAGGAAGTCGGCCGGGGCGGTGCCAGCACGCAGTCCAGACTTCGCATTTCCCTCATTCTTTCTTTAATTGGATTTTTGGTCCTGCTGGGCAAAATAAGCTTTCCACCAGCAGAGCACTCTTGCATCCTCTGAACGCATGGTGGTGCCCAGCGGCTCCAGGCAGAACGTTGCCTTCCTTCTGGGCCAAAGCAGTCATTGCTTCTCCCCAGGCACTCAAGACGCTAGGACACAGACACACCCCACCACGCTCAACCCACACACCTTCTGCTATGTCCAGGAAACTGGGCTTTCCTTGGAGAACTTTATTTTGAGACCTTCTTGGAAAACAGCTACTCTCACTTCCTGGGAGAAGCTGCAGCTTGGAATGGGCAGATACTGGCATGTGGTCCCAGTTGGGACTGCTTAGGGTTGGGCTGCTCTCAGCCTGAAAGCTAGGGGCTCCTACAGGAAAAGGCCCAGTCACTCAGTTACACATTCAAATACCAGGAAATGTCTGCCATCCTCCCTAGACAAGCAGGCCAGTAAGCAGCGTGTCTGTGGAGGGACATGGTGGGGGAGGGGCTGGAGGAGAAGACTGCCCAAGCTGGAGTCTGACTGAGGATGTCATTCAGAGAAGTGGCAGTTTACTACTAGTGACACTCACTCAGTACGCGCTACTTGGGTACTGTCGGATTCTGAGCTGAACAATAGGATAGAGGAAGATGGCGGAGCATGAGAAAGGAAGAAATGTAGGGGAGGATCTGGAAGAAAGGGGGAAAGAAGGAGACGGAAAGACTAGACAATGGAGGAGGGCAGAGAAGGGAGGAAGGAAGGAAGAGGGGAAGGGGATATGAGGAGGAGGAGGAGAAAGAATGAGGGGAAGAGCTAAAGTGGGGTAGAAGAGGTGGGAGGATTGGGAACCACATCCATTCGCATCCTTTCCAGGTCTATTCCTGCACAAGCTGCCCCATGGACAAGCAGAGCAGCAGGGTCCCTGGCCTCAGGCAAGCGTGAAGCAGACTTGAAGGTGTCCTTGGCCAGGGCAGCACAGGAGACCCCTCTTTTTCTGTGCTCCCAGGTGGGGCCCAGTCCTAAACTACTCTCAACACCAGCTGAGCTCTTCCCATTCAGGAGACCTCCAGGGCTACCCCAGCAGGTCCTGCTCTCTGTGGTTGAAATACGGCAGCTCAACCCCAACAGCAGCTGAGAACTGCTGGTAGTCAAACACACCCCAATAGTTCAGAGTCCCAGTTAACAAGCACCCATTAACATCTGACAACCAAGTAGTGGCCTGCCACTTCAGCAACACAAGGCTGGCTTGGTTGTCCCTTGCATTTAAGCCTAGGAACTGCAAACCTCAGGGCTGAGCCACCAGCTTAATGGAGAGCTGGGTGCTAATTTGCCTCATCTGAACCGGGCTTCTTAATGAACCTGTCATTGGAAGTTCACTGTCAGTCAACCTACCTTTTTTTTTTTTTTTTAATCAAAAGATGAAAGCGTCTGTTCTCGAGGATTAATGACTCTTATGGCACCCATTCGATGCTCATATTTGTGTTTTAAAAGAAAACAGAAGGAAGAAAAATGACCAGACTCTGTTTCTGTAAGCAATTTAAATCTGCTCTGGTAAGTTGAATTCGTTCATTCATTAATTCAGTCATGTGTCTGGGAGAAGCCAGCAGGAGTCCCTTCCATCATAAGAACTTCTGACTGTGAAATAAACCCCGAGTAACCAGATTAACTCTGAAGGATGTCTCCGTCGGGTTTTAGGCATTAGTTCAAGTGTAGTTTCTGCCCAGTCTGGCTTCTTGGAGCAAGGTGCTGATTGGGGATCTCAGGCAGCAGGAGAAATCCCGTCTGTTTCCCCCATCTCCGGTGTCAAAATAGAGCTCTCGTAGGCAATGACATTATTGTGCACTGTTGACTTAACTGAGAATATCAATATTTTAAATAGATTCCCATATGATTCATATAGTTTTGCATAACACAGCATGTGTAAATAGCTCTCCACCTCTGAACACACAGAGGCATATGTGCACACAGGAGCATGAACACGCACGAGCCCCCTATTAAACATACATGTAGAGAATATGGTTACAAAATTATTCATTTCAGACAGTTTCAGGGCTTGGTTGATAGCAAATACTATGACACGGGACTCTTTTATTAAATAGCCATATATAGAGTCTGGCCATTAACACACGAGTGCCTTATCCAAATTGGCCCCTCCTGCTTTCTAAGTCAGCTGTCTTCACATTGCCTTCTTTATTCCCCCTCTTCTCCCTGAGTGTCTATATGCTCTGAGGAATGAGAGCTAGTGCTATCACACGAGGGCACTTGAAATCACAACCACAAATGTCAAGGTGCTCCTTCCCACAGCAGTAACAATGGCCCACACTCAGGTGACAATACCGGCCATCTTGGAAATTAAATTATGTTTGTAATGCTGCAGCCCATCAGGCAGGCGCCTTCAGGGGAAGGTAAATACTGGTTCTGGAGAGAGTGGGGAGGATGGGGGAGGATCAGCAAACCAATCCAGAAAACCCCAGTGAGGAGGCTTTCTTCACTGCAATTTAACCTCTTCCCTCAGTGAACTCCTGATTTTATGTGGTGATTTTAACACCTCATCTACCAGCCCTGTGGGGAGCCTGGAAGGGGGCTGGCAAAGGAAAAGCTTCAAGGAGACTAACATTTTCAGCTCAGTTCCCACAGAAAGGGTGTCACTTGAAGACCAAGACCATCTGCTAGCTTCTGTTAGGTGCTGGGCTAAAGTTTCTGACCTCTGCCTTAGTAGGAAGAAAGAGTGTGAGGGATAGGAGTTTAAAGGAGTCTCTGCAGAAGGTTCTAGAAGTCCCCCATCTGAACCTCTTCTCAATAATGGAACTGTGAAGTATTAAAATTAGAAAAGGTGGCAGTAACAGCCATTCTACCAGCCCTACGCTGGTCACTACTTCTTAGGAAGCAAAACAATGAAGGGAAGTCCTTCACTGATGGCTAGGGTGAGAAGACGGCTCAGTGGGTAAGGACTGGAGTTTGAGCTCCCCGGGACCCATATAAAAAGTCCTGACACAATTTACACACGTGTAATAGCAGCTCTCCCCTGACACAATTTACACACATGTAATAGCAGCACTCCTGCTATGGGGAGATGGGAGGCAGACAGGCGAATCTGCTGGATGCTTAATGAACACTAGCCCAGAGTATGCAGCACAGTGACATTAAGTGACAAGAACTGACCCCTGCTGCTTATCATCTGCTCTCTACACATTCACCATGATATGAATGTGCCCTCCCCCATCCCCCTCCACACCAATAAATATAGCAATTTTTAAAGAATTTCAATGCAAAACACAGCAACTGTTCCAGATTAAAGCCAACTAAAGAGATGTGACAATAAGATGCAACTATGTCATCTTGAGTTGGGTCTTGAGCCAGAAAACCCTGTTTCTTTGTTGGTTTTGCTTTGAGGGTTTTCTGTAGTTTGTATTTTTGTTTTGCCATAAAAGGAAGGTGATGAGACAGTTGGAGAAATATAGATGTCTATAGATTAGACCCTGACAGTATTGTACTATTGTACTAATTTCCTGCTCTTCACAATTATAATGGGACTGTGTAAGACAATGATCTTGTTTCCTTGTGTTAGAGGGAAGGGTCTTCAGGACTCCAAATACCCTCAAGGCATTCACACACACAGACACATAACACATTCTGTGCATACATGGCCACATATATACACAGAAACAGAGAAAGGAAAGCAGAAATAGGCAAACAACTTTTGAAGAGTGTGGAGGAAGGGCAAATCAGAATTATTTGTACAATTTCTGTAACTTTTCTGGTGTGAAATGATGTTTTTAATATTTGATTTTTATTTCAAATGCACTTATACTTTGCCTGCATGCATGTCTGCTTTAGTAGGTGCTGGGAATTGAACCTGGATCCTCTGGAAGAGTAGCTCATGCTCCTAACTGCTGAGCCATCTCTCCTGCCTGAGTGTAAAATGATTTTTAACAATGGGCATTGATAATTACCTCAAGGAGTCTCTATGGAGCAACAAAGGAACTGGCATTAGACAGAGTAGGAACTCAGGGTCAACAGACAGGGTGGCTATAATCCAGTGGTCAAGAGAAAAGGACAAGGCCCACCACAAGTTGCCCTAGGTAATATGCAATATGTAACCCTTCTGGAATTTTTCTGCAAATATACACAGGCTACTCTATTTTTGTGGCTTAGTAACCACCACTGGATTAATACTTCGTAGGTTATTCTGTTTTACATGAGGAAGAAAAGAAGAGAAGAAGCAGGGGAGAGGGAGGGAGGGAGGGAGGGAGAGAGAGAGAGAGAGAGAGAGAGAGAGAGAGAGAGAGAGAGAGAGAGAGAGAGAGAGAGA
>PVIH01022518.1:0-11561 GCA_004025045.1 Sigmodon hispidus | reverse complement strand
CCTGCAGCTCAGGAGCACTATTAAACACGCCGCGGCAAAAGACCCAGGCCTGGGCTCCTGCGTGCAATTTCCAGCCGGCTCGCTATTCTTTTCTCACCGCCTTTTTATTGGTTTTCTCAAAGTGGTTACAATGCTGTTATTGTAAAACCCTCACACCAGAAGAGCGAGAGAGGCGGTGGTGGTGACTCGGAATGTAGCAATTTCTGCCGGGGGAGCCTGCAGCCCTGGGTGGGGGAGGATACCTGGCACTGGGTCGGGGGAAACAGAGCCTTTTCTTTGGTGGGGTCCACGTGACAGGCTAGTCAATCCCCTAAGGAGCTGGAGCAGCCCTTGAGTTTTGTGTGGAGCAAATGGTCTTGGCCGTTCCTGGCCCTTTAAAGGATCCACAGCCCCGCCCCTTTTGGGTGCCACTAGGTGGGAGGCCAGCCTGGTCAGCCCTGGGGGAACACCTGCAGGAGTTTCACCAGCCTCCTATTCCTTTTCTGTACAAAGGACTCTTCTCACCTCGCTATGTTGTATGTATTGAGGTATGTCACTGATATGCAATAAAAGGTGTGCGTTTTCAAGTAGCCTAGCTCAGGAAATAGAGCAACCATCATCCAATCTAAGCCTGCAAAGGTGGGCATGTTCTAGATCCATTGATCTCAGCTGTTAGGCACTTGAAATTTTAATTATGTTTCATTTTAATTTAAACAGCCACGTTAGGCTAACGGCTGCTATTTTAGACGGCACAAATATAGAACATTGCCATCATTCCATAAAGTTCCCTTGTGCCCCTTCCAGCCAGCAGTCCTTAAGAAGTAACAACTTCTGTCACCACAGGCCTGGGTTCTCTATCTTGACACTATAGAGTCCTGGGTCTTTGTAGTGGGGCCTGGCTAGTTCACTACAGGAATCCTTACCCTCGACATTCTAGATATCAGCAACACACACACACACACACACACACACACACACACACACACCCCACATGAGGTTGCAATAGACAAAAAATGTTGCGAGACATTGCAAAAGGTCCTCCAATAGGAGACAGGCTGGATATCCAGCACACAAATAGAACCTCTACTCTAAATCAGCTTGCCCAGTCTTAAACTTTGTATTAGTGACCTGCATAATATCTACTTCCTGGGCAGCTTCTTCTGCATGTTCAGGATCCATCCATGTTGTTTTAACTATATAGCTGATTCCTCTTTAGTTTCTATGGACATATTTTAGGTTTGTGTTTTATTTTTGCAATACCAGGGATTGCATCCAGGACATTACATATTCTAGACACAAGCTGACCACTAAGTTATATGTATGTGTGTGTGTATAAATTAATAAACACAGGTAGGGATGTATATATATATATGTGTGTGTGTGTGTGTGTGTGTGTGTGTGTGTGTGTTTATTGATTTAGACATTATAACCCAATCTGGCTTCCAGCTCTTCCTGCCTCAGCCACCTGAGTGCTAAGATTACGGTCATCCTCCATTACACCCAATCAAGTTCCTTACAGCTGCTGAGCTACTCTCATACCCCTGTATGGAGGTGCCATGCCTGTATGTAAGCATCTTGGGGGGTTCCTGGTTTGGAGCAGACAGAATTAAGGCAGCTGTGAACATCCCCACGTAGATCTCTGTCAGAGCACAGAGTTTCATTTCTTCTGGGTCAAAGCCCACGAGTAGGAAGCTAGGCACGTGTTTTCACCTTATCAGAAATTCTTTCCCCAAAGTGGATGGGCCTTTTTCTTCTCAGTCCCACTAAGAACACATGAGAATTCATTTCCCTATGTCCTGATCTCTATCTTTCTAATTTTAACCGTTCTGCGGCTAGCAGAGCAGTCTAATAAAGGTCACAAAGCCACCCACAGGAACAAGACTTAACGCAGAGCTACAATAACAAAAAAGGAAGGTTTTGCACATCCTAGGCCTTCATGAGCTCTGAATCGAGGAAGCTAAGTTCGCCTTGGAACCCGTTACAGTGTGGAGTTGGGGAACAGATTGCTTCCCACAACTTGTAAGTGGGGGGAGGCCATGGGATGCAGGGGGCGGGCATGGCCATGGACTGGGAGACCATTCCAAGTACAGAAGAGGAACATAACAGGAGGGACACACAAGACTCTTCCTCGCCTTCTCCCTGACCCTGTTCAAGAGCTTTGTCTGACAAAGGACAAGTGAAATTGATGACCATGGGAACGGAAGTAGGAGGAAAGACTTGATGGGCTGACAGAAGGGGGATTCAAAATGGTTGCCTAAGAATGCACCAACTTTTGGATGGCACATTCTGGATTAGACACTAGAAGAAGAGAAGTCCAGCAAAGAAATGAATCCCAATCCCCACCTCTGTGGAGGTTTCTGTTCTATTTGATGGAAAATAAATAATGCAGCCAGAACCTGTATCATGACTGACAGAGTGTGACAGGTTAATCCAGAGGGGCTTACCAGAGGAAGACCAGGATCCAAATGGGAGAAGCGTCTGGAATTAAGCCTGAGGCACAGGAAGCACCCACTGTCCTAACTAAAGCAAGGGTCTTAACACAGTCTTCTCAGGAGGGCCTTGTTAACTGCATGGGCCCTGACATTTTTGTGTTGGGGAAATTTTATTTCCACCCTCCTCTCAGCTCTCAGGGAAAACAAAAAACCCTCCTCTAAATCTGTTGTTAGATTCTACAGAAAGTCTCCCCTGTATTGTTGTGTGGAGGCTTGGTGGGGGGGCCTCAGGGTTAGGAGGTAGGGTGTCTCCAGAATGTAGCATCACCTGTTCAGTCAATTATTAGGGAAGGGAATGGCTGGAACTGGAAAATGGACCACTCTGGTATCCAAAGGGTAGTTTTGAGTCAAGTGAGAGGACAGATACATGAGTTTGGTTCTCTTGGGCCTAAATGGCTTGGCTTTAGAATATTCTTTCTGTTGTTTTTTGTAGGGTTCTGCAGAGAATATTTTCTGCTAGGTGTGACATGCTAGGTGTGACAAGTCAGCCAGCTAAGTTATATCTCTGGCCCATGAAACATTGTTTATTCTTTGGTTGATGGCTTTTTTTTTGGTAGTCTGCTGCTGTTTGATAGTTTAATTGGTGTGTGTGTGTGTGTGTGTGTGTGTGTGTGTGTGTGTGTGTGATTCTTCAGGAGCTGTCCTCTATTTTCCTTCAGACAGCGTCTTTCATTGACTGGGACTTTGCCAAAGTATTCGATGCTGGCTGGCCAGTGAGACCCTGGGATCTTGCTGTTTCCATCCCCAGCATTGGGTTTAGATGCATATATTGTTGCACCTGGCTTTTTACATGGATTTGAGGAATTGAAATCAGGTCTTCATGCTTGCTAGGCTAGCACTCAGACAACTGGGCCAGCTCCCAGTTTTTGTTTGTTTTGTTTTGATTCATTGAGACTGAGTCTTACTGTGTAGTCTAGCCTCTCCTCTCTTACTGTGTAGTCTAGCCTCTCCTCTCTTACTGTGTAGTCTAGCCTCTCCTCTCTTACTGTGTAGTCTAGCCTCTCCTCTCTTACTGTGTAGTCTAGCCTCTCCTCCAGGTCAGTATTCTCCTACCTCATTCTCCAGCATGTGTCCCCACCATGCTCAGCTGGAACATTCTTTCTTTTTTTAATATTTACATTTTAATTTATTTTATGTGTATTAATGTTTTGCTTACATGTATGTATGCACATGACATATGTGCCTGGTACATCTGAAGAAGAGGGTATCAGATCCTCTAAACTGGAATTGACTGATAATTTTAGTGGCCATGTGGTGGCTGGGAGCCAAACTCAGGTCCTCTATAGAAGCAGCAAGTGCTTAGCCATCTTTCTAGCCCCTAGCTGGAACATTCTTAAGAATACCTACAAGTGATTGACCTCAGAGATGACCTCTGCTTGAGAAGAGATGTCAGCCAGCCAGGATGACATAGAGGAAGGGACAGCAGGCTGGAGATGAATCAACTGAATTATAAATTCAGGGCTGCAAGTTTGTAGTTCTTTTGCTCTTTTGCTTTTGCCTGCCTCCTGACTATTAAAGTGTGTGCCCTGGGCTGCTGAGATGCAGCCGTCAAGCTTGACACTCTAAATTTTAATCCTGGGATCCACATAGTGGAAGGAGAGAACTGACCCAGAAAGCTGTCCTCTGACCTTCACATACTTGCTCTGGCACCCACACACTACACCTTCACACATGCATGCAGGCATGCACACCCATGCACACACACACAATAAATAAATGTGGTTTAAAATGTGTGCTCCCTGAAGGGAACAGCCTTCCTCTGTCTGTCTCTTTTGTGGCTGTATTTTAGCCATGTGCCTGGAACATGGCTCACTAAATATTTGTTGAATGGATGAGTAGCATACAGCACTCTGAAAGCTCAGGCCTCTGTTTGCCCGGGTTGCTCGATCCAGAGAGACTGAGCCTGGGTGCAGCTGACAAACACAAAACACCCAAGCAGCCAGCTTCCCTAAAGTCACCCGGTGACACAGCTTAGCTTACCAGTGTCCAGATGTCTAGACAGAGCTGCTGAGGAGAAAGGAACTTTCCTACACTCCAAGTGCCAGCCATGCCTTCAACCCCACTGTGCTTCCCCGATTTCCGATGTCAGTCTCTGGGGAGATATTTGTGTTGTTTAACAAGGGGGGAGGGAGACTCCCCACATACCATTATCCCCTCAACCATAGCCCAGAACCTTCCAGGAGTAGATAAAATAGGTTCTCCAGACAGATCCCTGAGCCTTCCTCCCTGATTTTGCCTGCCTATTAAGGAGTGGAAACCATAGGTCACCCCTGGGAACATCACCACTTTTCATCACAACTGGTTCCCTGAAAGCCACAGACTTCTGCTTTATTTGTGCAGAACAGAAACAGGCGGGCACTGTTGAAATTTGCTTAAAGACAGAAGGCAGCTGGGCATAGTATTTCACTATAGTCTAAGTGCTTGGGAGGTAGCAAGCTCCAGGCCACCCTGGGGTACATAGGGAAACCTTGTGTCAACAATAAAAACAACAAAAGGGGGGTTGGAGGTGGCCCAATTTAGTAACATGTCTGTCATCTAAACATGAGGACCTGAATGGGGATACCCAGCACCTACAGAACAAATAGGACCCAGCAGGGTACACCTATAGTCCTAGCACTAGGGAAGATGTAGAGAGGGAAGGAGTCCTGGGACATGTAGACTAGCCTATCTAGCTGCATCAGGTTCAGTGAGAGATCTTGTCTCACAAATTAAGATGGGGAGTGACTGAGGAAGACATCTGACACCAACCTCTGGCTTCCACACATACATACCCACATCTGCATGTGTAGCATGTACAGTCATGTGTATCCACACAGAACATACAGAGAGAGAGAGAGAGAGAGAGAGAGAGAGAGAGAGAGAGAAACAACAAAATCCCAAATAGCATAAAAACACCATTCAAGTCCCACATTCTGACTCAGAAATGCAGTGTGCCAGGATGCAGGGGGCAACCTGTCTTCCATAGGCAAGTCAGGGAGCCCAGGGAATGCCAGCCAAGGGTATCATTTTTGCTCAAGTCCCCCAATTCCTGCCTTGAACAAGCCAATGCCATCTTTCCCCATGAGCCAGTTGGCTTTTGTCTCCCAGGAACTTCTTTTCCCCTTGTACTTCTGCCTGGGAGATGACTCCCTTCAGCTCGCAGAGACTCTCCTGCTGTGTGTGGAGGTCCAGCTAGCTGTGGGCGACACAAGGACAGCGTGCTTGACAGCCAGTAAATAATAGAGCTCTCTGGGTTTCTGTTATCTAATCCACCTACCTAGGGAGCCTTCCCCAGCAACTCATCAGGAAGCTCCCCCATCCCTCCCCCCACCTGCCATCTGGAAGAGCTTTTCAAAAAAAAAAAAAACCTACTCAACAGGGTAGAATTTTTTTTTGTGTAAGATAACAATTGCCAACAGCAGCCTTTAGGCCAGTGGTTCCCTATCTTCCAAATGCTGCAACAATTTACTAACATCCCTCATGTTATGGTGACCCCCCCAATTATAAAATTATTTTTGTTGCTTCCTCATAACTGTAATTTTGTGTGAGTGGTAATATAAATATTCCTGGAGATAGAGGGTTGTTGGGGGTCACAAATATGTGCCTGGTACATCTGAAGATTGAGAACCACTGCTTTAAACTGTAAGTTCTAGGGGTCTTTATCATTGAACAATTATCTTCCATACCTAGTAGGAACTCGCTGTATTAAATGACTGTACAGTGAGTGCACAATGAATGAACTCACATTAAGGCATTCTGATTATTTATGCATAAAAAAGCAGACCTTTAACACAGACACTTAATAGTTGTGTTAGACCCAGGTTTACCTGGGTAAGGAGTTTGCATAGGAATGTCAGTGGTCCTTCTGGTTCACCATGCCTGAGGCTGCCATTAAGGGACCTCAGAAGAGCACAGCATTGGAACCATCTGGGCACTCCCAGGCTCATAGATCTGCTGTTTGGACTGAAATGACTCAGAGGTTGGACTCAGCTGGGTCTGTTGATCTGATCACCTCCACACAGACAGGTTTCACAGACAGGCTCCCTCCTAGCATGGCCAACCACATGACAGCCACTCAGGGCTCCAAGGCAGAAGCCCAGCTCTGTCCTGCTCTTGATGGAAGCAGTCATTAGCATAGCCAATATTCAAGAAGAGGAGAAACACACCCCACTTGTTGTAGCAAGGTTGAACACAAAGCCTTGGGATTACATTATTTATTATTTATTTTGAGGTACTGGGAATGGAACCCAGAGCCTCACACATGCTAGGCAAGAGATCCACTGCTGGGCTATAACCCCAGCTCCACTGTGTATTTTGGTGCTAGAGAGATGGCTCATAAGTTAAGAGCACTGGATGTTCTTCAGGACACTCAGGTTCAATTCCCAGCATCCACATGGTGACTTACAACCATCTGTAACTCAAGTTCCATGGGATTCTAATGCTTTCTTCTGGCCTCCACAAGTACCACAGACACATATGGTACATAGATATACATACAAGCAAAACACCCATACATACAGACTAAATAATAAGTAAATAAATATTTTCTAAAAGAAAATAAAAACTGTGTGTTTTAAAATCATTCCAAAAGAGAGCTAGAGAGGTGGCCTAGCAGTTAAAAGCACTTGTTTCTCTTGCAGAGGACCTGTGTTCAATTCCCCAAATCCACATAATGATTATCAACTATCTGTAACTCCAGTTCCAGAGGATCTGATGCCTCCTCTGAGCAGAGGGTGCTAGGCACACATGTGGCACACATACGTACATATAACCAAAACACATAAAGTAAAATAAATCTAAAATGCATTTAAAATCACTCAAAGGGAACCACAGAGATAATGGGAAGTGGTGGGTATAAGCAAAGTATGTAATCTCCATATGTGAAGATGTCATAATGAAATCTATTATTTTATTGACTTAAAGCATTAAGCTAAAGACAGATTCAAACCCAAATTAAATAAAAATAACCAAGCATGGTGATACATACCTGCAATCCTAGCACTTAGGAGTTAGAGGCATAAGAATCAGAAGTTTAAGACTATTCTCAGCTACACAGTGAGTTCAAGGCCAGGCTGAGCTGCATGACACTCTGTCTCAAATGAAATGAAATTAAACCACTTCAAAGGGTAAATGGTTAGAAAAATGTAAGGAAAGTTAATGACATAGCTTCATTAGTAGTGTTTGCCTTGCAAACATGAGGACCTGGGTTCAAAATTCACATAAAAATGCCAGGGTCTACAGGATGTGCCTGTAACTTTGGCTTAGAGAAGACAGAGGCAGGAAGGTCCCTGTAGCTCATTGACCAGCCAGTCTAGCCTTACTGGCGAGCTCCAGACCAGTGAGAGACCCTGTCTTTTAAGAGGTGGTTGGTGTTTCTGAATATGATATGCAAGGTTCTCCTCTGGCCTCCATATGCACATTCACAAACATGCATATACATATATATATACATGCATGACATCCACAAACATGCATATGCATATATATACATTCATGACATCCACAAACATGCATATACATATATATACATGCATGACATCCACAAACATGCATATACATATATATACATGCATGACATCCACAAACATGCATATATATATATATACATGCATGACATTCACAAACATGCATATACATATATATATACATGCATGACATTCACAAACATGCATATACATAGATACACATGCATGACATCCACAAACATGCATATACATATATATACATGCATGAAAATAGAATTTTTAAAAAGGAATGTGGAAAATCTTAAGCTTTGTGCAGTCATTCTTTTTCACGGAGCTGATACTGGGCATACACCACGTTAAGCTCTAGGTTGGACCATATATGGAGATTCTGTGGTAAATAAAACAGATATTGTGTCTTTCCTCATGTACCCTGCATGCCACTCCAAACTCAGACTCCAAAGAGTCTCTCAAGGAAGCATACATAATTACAGATTATGAGTACCTAGTAGAGAGATACCCTGAGAAGGGAGACTCAATTTAAATTTGAAGCTTCTTGCTACCCTAGAGGCTAAGTCTGATTATAAGTCTATTTTCTTGGGGAGTGTGGTAGTTTGAATGTAACTGCTCCCATAGGCTCCCTGGGAGTGGCACTATTAGGAGGTGGCCTTGGAGGAAGTATGGCACGTGGAGGTGAGGTTTCATGTATGTTCTAGCCACTCAAGCCACGTCCAGTATCTTACATTACTCCCTGTTGCCTGCAGAATCAAGATGGGGCTCCTTGTCTACTCCCAGTTCCCTCTCCAGCACCATGTCTGCCTACATGCTGCCATGATGATAATGGACTGAACCTCTGAAAATGTAAACCACCACAATTAAATGTTTTTCCTTTCTAAGAGTTGTCATGGTCTTGGTGTCTCCTCACAGCAATAGAAACTCTAAGACAGGGAGGTCATCTCAGATCCATGGATAAGGCAGAAGGAAACCAGAGGATACATCACCAATAGACTCTCATTGTGACTGAATGGGGACTTGGTCCCATAGGACACAGCTGATTGACAGTGTAGAATCCATCTCAGATTGCCCCACCTGAAGGATGAGGAAGCTGGCTGGCATTTACTGCCCAAATCCTAATCAAAGTCATACTCAGCGACACTGGGGCAAAGGGTTTCAGTATGGTAGAAAGAGAAGCAGATGCCAGGGGAGCAAGACACTTGCCCCACCAATGAAGAAGCCCTATGTAAATGAGTGACCTTCTCTGAGGAGGGATTTAAAAGCCAAGGACACAGGATCAGTACACGGACTGCATATTTTTCTGTCATATGTAGATGTTCATTGAATTTCACCAATATGTCAGCACTTACCACAAGTACCTTAGGCAATAACATGCTTCTAGATTTTCTTCCTGTGAATTTACAATGCCTACATGTCACCATGGGCCTCCTGTCCTCCTCTCCCCTACCCTTGTGACAAATGGAAAACATGGCAGCAATGCCCACGGGTACACAGCCAAGGTGGAGAGGTCTGTGCCCAGGAGAAAGTTGCCTTCCCTTATATCTGGTAAACATCCTAAAGCTCTGACCTCATTACTTTGGCATGGTGCAGGCTGGTGAGGTTTCCAGCCATACCCAATCCTGGGGCCGGGGATCTTTAAGCCCCTATCAGCTCCCCAGTGGGGACACCGTGATAGGAAAAGTACATCCGAGACACTTTTGTCATGGCTGTCATGAACAGGAAGTCAGAGATGGCGTTATTGACACTTGATTCATCCCATGCCAAGGCTGGCTGACTGCAACCTAAGATTCTAAGAACAGGCTCACATGGCTGGATGCCACAGGCTCAAAAGTTTCAGGATCACAGGCGCACTGGGGGTGACACCATAAAAACACTAAGTCAGATCCAGTAAAGGAGAAATAGGAGCAACTGGAAGAATATGCATTGTTAAGAAGACAATGTAGCCTCTTTTCAAAGAACTCAATGGAATTTCCGTAAAATTTTCAAATAGTGTTGATCTTAATGACCCTCTTAAAGCATTCTTCTTCAATTCCACTGAGACCAAATATCAAGTGCATTTGGTGCCTTGTGTCAAAGTAATGTTCTTTTAAAAGTTAAAAATAATAAGACTCCATAGTGAGTGAATCAGGAGCACAGTCCCTGGCCACCTGTCAACTGTTGTGGCTGCCCACCTCAGGTATACCTTTGCCTGCAGGCCAGAGGGTTATCTCACACAGCCCATGAGTCCTGGATCTGTCCTGGGTCACTGTCACCCTAAGAACACCAAAATGGGTGGGTGGGGAAAGCAAGGAGGAGGAGGCGGAGGAGCAGAGAGGCAAGTGGACAATGGGGAGGAATGAAGTCGAAGAGGAACCAGGAAGTGCTAGAAAGTGAGGGAAAATTAGGGCAGGAGTGAGGAGAGGGAGGAGGGAGGGGTGACTATACTGGGGTGGAAAAGCCAGGAAGTCAAATTCCTCAGCCTGCGATAAACAGAATCCCAGCTGCAGTAAGACTGCAGCAGGGGAATCATTCAAACTGTGAATTCCTGAGAGTGGAAAATAAATTTGTCTGTGCTGGTGAATGGAAAACTTAGGAAAGGTAGTGACTTGGGAGACTCAGTATAGCGTGTTCTCCATACCTGGGCTTGGTCACAGCAGTGGGTGATAAAGGGGGCAGAGGTGAGGGTATATGGCCATGCACCCAGCAGCCTTCCAGTCAGCTTGCTTCACATCCAGAGGGGCAGAGAAAGGAAGCCAAGACTAGAGGGAAAGAATTGGAAGCTGGAAGCTGAAGCAAAAGGCCTGGCGGCCCTGGGTAGGGTGAGGCTTCCAGCTGGACACAGAACCCAAGAAGCGCTGGCGGTGGATGACCTGAAGATGAGACCCTGTGAGGCTGAAACAAAGAGGGAGATGAAAAGAAGCAAGCTACTGAGCAACTGTGACTAACAGCCTCTCACGCCATGGCTGGGCATGCTGGCACAGGCCACTAATACCCTAGTACTCTAGAGGCAGATATAGACAGAACCCCAAATTTGAGGTCAGCCTGCTCTACATTGTGAGTTCCAGGCCAGCCAGAGCTACACAGTGATACCTTATTTTAAAAACAAACGAATAAATTATACACACAGAGAGGGAGAGAGAGAAAACAGCTCTTGATTGGCATGAGGCCTTGAAGCACTGGCTCATCCCAGCAGTTAAGACAGATAGGGTGGCACAGCTCCCCTCCAGAACACCCTATGGGCTCAAGCTAGGGTGATTCTCCTGTTGTAGATGGAATGTTGTGTCCTCTAAATTCATGGAGTGCAATTTCAACTCTTAAGTGATGGGACCTTTCGGAGATGATGCAGTGTGGTGAGGGTGAAACCCTCACCATGTGTCTAGCATCTTTACTAAGAGAGTCAGAGTCTCTGCTCTCTTTCAACATCCAAAGGCGCAAGGGCGAAAAAGCATAGAAATGAGTCTCCCTAGAACTGACCCTGATGGTGTCCTAAGGGTAGACTGCCCCCAGCCTCCAAAACTGTGAGATACAATTCCATGTTTTATGAGCCACTGTGGCCATAGTGTTTAGTGACAGTAGCCCAAACTGAATAAGACACTTTGTAGAGAACTTTACAATTGGCTGGTTTCCTCACCATCTCATTCTCCTTTTTTTCTGC
>PVIH01022517.1:0-26964 GCA_004025045.1 Sigmodon hispidus | reverse complement strand
CTTCCTCCTCTTTCTCCATGTTCATCTTTTCTAATCTTTTATATTAAATAAAAATCTTATTTTCCTTTTACAATTTTCTTATTTAAGTCTCCTCTCTTTTGTGAGTGTCTGTCATGGACTTTATGCCATCCATCTGCACCACCTGCATTCCAGGTGCCCCCCCCTCACTTCCTGGGAGATGCAATTGTTCTTAAAGGCCAGACACTTTTTCTCCAGAAGTAGGAACTGAATCAGTTTTCTGCCTTGGAATGCTAATTTTGGTTTCTCTTTCTTCATAACTAAATTATAATTTTCAGATCAACAAGAAGCCATCTGCTATTCAAGACTGAGGACCAGGAAGGGTGTTCAGTAGAAAGGGCCTTCAGCCTGTGGAGGTGGAGTCTAGGGCTGCAGTTCCGGTGTGCTTTGAATCTGGAGCAGGGGGGCAAGGCTGGGACTTCAGGGCTAAAGGCAAATGCTGGAGCTACATATAATATGTATACTCACTGGCCCAGAGGTCCTGCTGCTAGTGCATCTCACGTGGACCACCTTTTCGCTGTAAGGTAGTGGGCACATCCCTCTTTACTCCTTTTGGGGGCAGATCCTGAAAACAGGGCTAAGTTTCTCCTGAGCCTCTTTTCTGTTTGTCTGCCACACCAAAAGTCACTTTTCTATTCATGGCAGTTGGACAGAGCCCAGTTCTACTGGGCCAGAGAAATGAAACCTTGCTGGAAGAAAGGCTGTGTGCCCTAGGGCTGCATTTGGTTTCCATGGAAACAAGCCAGAGGTGGTGCTCAGCAGTTGGGGGTCTTAAAGCCACAGATTATCTAGAGAATTCCATCACATAACAAATACCCTTTAGCAAATAAATAAATAAAATTATTTTTATTTTTTTATGCCTACATGTATGTCTGTGTAGTATTTGTGTGCTTGGTGACTGAGGAAGCCAGAAGAAGGTTGATTCCTGGGACTGAAATTACAGAAGAATGTGAGCTGCCATGTGAATACTGGGAATTGAACCCAGGTCCTCCGGAAGAGCAGCTAGTGCTCTAACCACACAGAAATCATTCCAGACTTCTCAGCTATACTTTTTAACATGGAATTTACTTCATTGCTCTCAGGACTTTTGACCAAGTTTTCTAATTTCTAGCTGCAACTTTCCACTCTTTAGAATCTTTTCTCTTCCTTTTTTGTGTCTTGAAACAGTATCTTAGTGGACGCCAGGCTGGCCTCCACTTTGTCTTGTAAGAGTGTAGAGACTGATGCTGAACATATGTGACTCCTGCATCCACATCCCAATGACACTGAGCTACCAGGGATGGGGATCGAACCCAGGGCTTCGTTCATGTTACCAATGTGAGTTAATCTAGCCACAGAGCTCCCCTCCCTCCCTGCACCCCTCCCCTCATCTCCCCTTCCTCAATTCTTTCTTCTTTTTTCTTTTTTTTTCATTACTTTCAAACTTTGGGCAGAATGATGGATCATTCATGGCAGTTAGGCTAAGGATTCTGAACACATACTTTATAATTTATGATATTTACTAGATTGTACACAGTTACATTTAATTTACTGAGATTTATTCTAAAGGTTTGGAAGAAATCTTAGTTTCCGACTAGAGAATTATAATTAAAAGAACAGAGAATCATTCAGTATCCACAGGTTCACAGGTCTGATTGAGACGCCAGCAGATATAACGTGTACTCTGGCTTCAGATAGACCTACAAGGATTCCCAGCTTCCCCCTCTCTCTCTCTTTCTTTCCTTCCTTCCTCCCTCCCTCCATCCCTCCCTCTCCCTCTTTCTTTCTTTCAACAGGATCTCACATGGCCCAGGCTGACCTTGAACTCCACTTGTACTTTTGGATTACCTTGAACTGATCACCTGCCTCCTCCTCCCAAGAATGTGGATTACAGGCATACACCACCACACTTGGTTTTATGTGTTGCTAGGAATTGAATCTGGGACTTTATGTATGGTAGGCAAGAACTTTAGCAACTGAGCTACAACCAACCCCAGGATTCCTTATTTATCTTGAGACAAGTTCTCAGAATATATGGTGGGAACAGGCAAAAAGCACCTTGTCCTAAGTACTGCCATTTTGACTTCAGACTCCATTTTACGTGCAGGGTGAAACAAACTTTCAATTTCTCAAGCCCTAGAGTAGCCTTCTAATGGCTGACCAATCTCCTCTATAAACCACACAAATAGTCATTATGCATCGTTGGTTCTCTAGAAAAATTATGGCTGTGCCTAACAACAGAACAAATGAATCTGATTGGCTGGACTGAAAGGTTTGTATTACATGTCGATTGACAATGATGGACCATTCAAGGAAGCCTCTAATTTCTCAATCCTGATGGGTGAAAATTTAACTATAATGTGGCAACAAGTGTTTATAATTTTTTTTGTGCTTAAATACTTACTTCATCTGACATCCAAGACCACAGTTCAGCTCCCAAGTCTGTTCTGTGGCCCTGATAGCTCACCCCCCTCCCCAAAACCACTTTGGTGCTGCCTGCCTCAAGTGTTGCCTTGAGGTAACCTCTTATGTCTTCCAGGGTTGATTAGGAGCCTCGGGCCACCTCCCCCACCCTTTAGCCTCCCACAAGCAAGACTTACAGGTGTGTGGGTTCATGCCCAACTCTTAGCTAGTCAGATCGGCTGCTCTCTGAGTTTCATAGAACCAGTTATCTCTGAACCTTATTAAATATCGAGAGGAAGAGAGTCCTTGGAAAAACAGAATTTTGCCTGGTAGATGATTATAGAAATGATAGGAGGAAATTTTATTTGCAGGAAGCTCATCAGTAGTAACATCAGAAGGGAAGAGAAGGGAAATGGGAAAAATAAAGATGACTGCCTTTTACGGAACAAGAGCACTATGCCAGGGAAATTCACAAGCATTATCTTATGAGGACATTTCTGGGACGTTCTCCTTCAGAGAGATGCTGACGTTGTTGTCTTGTCCCGCAAGAGCAGTGACAGCAACACCGAGTTTCCACACGATGGGCAGTCATTCATGTCCTTTACACACATGCGTGCAATTGTTTACTTCATTCACAGCCACTGGAAGACTTCCCAGTAGTCCCTATAGCTTAAAGCTTCCCCTGCCTCAACAGAACCAACCTGGGGGTAAAGGGATGAATCATTTAGGCAGAATAGATTGTGATGGGGAAAGATTGCATAGTGCTCCTTAGAATGGTATGGAACTAAAACACAAATTGTTTATTGCACATGATAGATTTGGGCGTGAATTGACTGCAGATATCTAAATAGGAAAAAAGGTGAAATTGTGGAAAGGAGGATAACCATCTGTGGGTTCATCTGTCATTTCTAGACCCCTGTGCCTACAGGGTTCCTCTAGTTCTTCCTTCCTCAGTAACTGACCATCCTCTCATCTCCAAATGCCCGCTGGAATTTATGCTGGCCTCTCGGTTCACTCTCCACCTGCTTTTGGAGTGACAGGTTCCTAGAGCAGATGTGGTAATGCTGAGGAGATGTTGCTCACAGCCTTCCAAGCCTGCACCCCTGCCTGTGGTCTGCCCCACCATATCTGCTGCAGCCTAGTCTGTCTCATCTCACACTCATGTAGTCTCCTTTGCTCACCAGGTCCCACTTCCAGGACTTGCTTTGATTTTCTAGAGTTCCTCAGGCACCTCTGTCGTGGCTACTCTTCAGGGGCTGGCATTGCCAAATAGCTGGGTATGTAAAGGTTCTTTGCCGTTGAAGTGAGGAAAACAGTCTCCATTAGAGATGTTGAGACCACCTCTTTGGAAGCTGCTTCTTTTGACCCTCCTCCTCCTCCTTCATCCTCGTCAGGTTGATATTTGGAGATTGTGCACAGGACCTCAGGAAGATCCAATAGTTTTTATACCAAAATGTTCAGGGGAGGAAGCAAAAGGTGTTAGAGAACCTCTAATTTGCCACTGGCCGGTGGGGTCATCCATCCTGGGTAACTGCTCACCCTATGCCTCAGAGGTTGCAGAGGCCTGCTGCTGGGGCAGCCCAGAGGGAAGATAAGCCCGGGCCTTGCCTGCTCCATTCTGCCTCACAGTGTCCACAGGGACGGCCACCTGAGACTGGACTCTCTTTAGCTTGAACCTAGTCACTACAAAAGGCTGTTTTGTTACTGTTCTTTGACCATTAGTTGGAATCCTCATTGGCGCATGGTGATCTTTTGCTTCTTGGGAACAAAATTCAGAAGCTCATGATGTTGCAGACCTTGCAGGGTATTGGTGACAAGTGTGTATCTGTAATCAAAGGACCGTTTCCTATTCTGTAAACAGGCACTGAGTCTAACTTAACTTTGGTGACAGCACCGTCTCTCCAATTTTCTAGAAAACTTGGGTGGCTTTCTGTGAGCAAGACGGTTTGATAGAGGGATAGACGGCTAGATGACAGGATCAGAGGGTGGGTGCATGGGTGGACCGGATGATGGCTGGCTGGGAGCCTGGAGGTACACTGATGAAGAGGGACGCCTTTTCCTCTTCCCACCACCTGTCTGCTACTGCCTGCCATGGCCCCTTCTAGAACACCGAAGGAGGGACTTGCAGAGGGGCGCTGGGAGAGGCGAGGTTGGGGGAGCTGGGAAAGCAGAGTGAAGAGGAGGAGGGCCTTGGAGGCAGAGAGGAGGGGCGGCGGGTGCCCGGGGAGCCAGGCGCTGGCAGAGGCTCCGGCGGTTAGGGGACCGATGCCGATGCGGCTGCCGCTCCCGCAGCGGCCGCCTCCTCGCGGGCCGGAGCTGCGTCGCCCGGGCTGAGCCGCAGCCGCAGCCGCAAGCCGAGCGGCCGCCGGACGCGCCCGCAACACGGGAGGATGGGCTGCGGCGGGAGCCGGGCTGATGCCATCGAGCCCCGCTACTACGAGAGCTGGACCCGGGAGACCGAGTCCACCTGGCTCACCTACACCGACTCGGATGCGCTGCCCAGCGCCGCCGCCACGGACAGCGTCCCCGAAGCGGGAGGCCTGCACGCGGGTGAGTGAGCCCCGCACCCGCGAGGCCCCGCTGCCCGCTAAGAGCTGGTGGAGCCGCAGGGGAGCCCGGGGCAGCCAGGAGCCCCATGGCGTGCTTGCGGGTGGGATGACAGAGACAGAGGGACAGAGTAGGACCTGCCGGCTGACCAGCTGGCAGACTCAAACCCAGGGAGCTAGGTCAAGGAGAACAGCTCCCCAGAGGACTGAGCTAACCCTACATCCCTGCAACCAAACACTTCTTGGCCTCAGCCCAGCCAGTGCATATGCATTGGCGGACCTGGGTGGGTGGGATGGGAGGGCAAAACACTTCACCCACAAACCCAGCCCTTAGCTCCCCATTTTTTCCCACTTGAGCCAGTGGGCCTTTACCCAGCTTTGGTCCAGCTTCCCTTCTGGCCACCTGTGTACTCAACTGGGTCATTCTCCATCCGCTGGGCCACTTGGCCTCACACCTTTGGTTTATGGACGGAGTCTTGAGCAGAATCCTCTGAGTGGAGCCTTCTGGACTCCTCCTCCATCCCTCCTGTTGGGAATGAGCCGACTGCTAGGCTTCAAATTCCTAACCTAATTCAGGGCACAATCCGTGCATGCTCAGCATCAGTGTGGCTCTGAGCTCGATTTCCAAGCTGTTATGTCATAGTAAGACCGCTCTCCTTATCCCAAGATGCTTGAGGGGTGCTTTATGTGAAGAGGGCATAAAATATTTTGACTATAAATGCTCTCACCTAGGTCATTCCTCAGACAGCAGAACTGACAAAGATATGCTAGACCAGATTTGAGTTTAAAGCATTCACAAGCATATTGCATAGGTAGAGACAGTTGAGGCGGACTGACCTTTGACCCTAAATGTGTTGGTGGCATCACAAGAAAAACAATGAACCTTAACACTTGTTTGGGCTTTTAAAGTTCTGATATCTGATCCCATTGTGTTGGTCTTATTTTAATCTTGGGAATAGAAATCCTCAGCTTTGGTACCATCACTCACTTCTTTTACTTATTTTTTTAAGGACACCAAATCTGGCTATATTGTCCAGACTGGCCTTGGAGATAGGTATGAGGCTCCCTGTCTTGCCTGGGAAACTGTGGCATCACTGGATTTATCTTAAAATTGCTTGATGCCCAGTGACTATAATGGTTATTTGTGCTGTTGCTGTATCCAGCAGATTCCTAAATGATGTACTGGCTGAATTCAGTGTCCAGAGGAGGATTTCAGGAGCTCCTGAAGGCTTTGTCAATGTTAGCCATGACAGCATTTTCCAAGAAAGTGTCATACTTCTCTGTAGAGTCCAAGGCCAGAGAGACACTGCAGGAAAATACTGCTGTAAAGATTCAGCATGGAAAAGAACACAGTGCAGCTTCAAAGAACATCTGTTTGAGTGGCGCTCGGTGTACACATGTGCATGCATATGTTTACTGTATGGGAATCAAAGTTGTTATGACTGGCTGAATAAGCATACACATGTTCCTCAAGTCTTTTCCAACATTTATTCATTACTTTCAGTTTATATATCATGAAATCTGGTTCCTGCAACAGGTGAGGCATGAGGCAGGCACATTTATTGATGGAAACTTTCTGAACAGGAACAAAGTCCTGAAGACAGTATCATGTAGAGGAGGCCTCATTTCCAGTCCAGAGACAGTGTCTCAGAAGGGCAGCAGCATTTTAATTTCCTAAAAATTTCAGTCAGTCTCAGGGTGAAAGAATACTTTTAAAGATCAAGAATAAACAAGGTCCCCCCTCCCCATAAGCCATCTGTTTATTTAATAACTACTAGTGTTGCACATTCTGTTAGTCTCTGGACTTATTAAATGCAGAACTGAACCAGTGTAGTGAGCATATATATTGGTTTTCTGCCTCTGTGAATGGAATTACAATACACAGTGCAGCTTCAAATAGTTTACATTGCTGACTCAGTTCCTGTGGTTGGAATACAGGGCATGGGTTGGCTAGATCTTTGCTTTGGATCCCAAGACTTCAGACAAGGTATCATCAGGCTGTGCTCCAATATTATTATTATTATTAATTTTCCCTGGCATGATCACCGTTCCCCTCCCCTCTCCCCTCCCAGCCCCCCCCCACCTTTCTCTTTGGAAAAATGCAGGCCTACCACATATATCAGCCAGCCATGGCTCCTCTTCTATTAAGGCTTGACAAAGCAACCTAATAAGAGGAAATGGTCCCCAAAGCAGGTAACAGAATCAGAGGCAGGCCCTGTTAGGATAGAAGTCCCACAAGAAGCCCAAGGGACACAGGACACAGCTGTAACATATGCAGAAAGTCTAAGTAGTCCCATGCAGTCTCCCAAGTTGGTGGTATAGTCTCCGTGAGCTGCTATGAGCCCAGGTTAGTTGATTGTTGTGCTGTCCATGAATCCTCTGGTTTCTCCAATATCCCTCATCCACAGGATTCCCCAAGCTCTGCTCGTTTGCCTGTGGGTCTCTGCATCCGTTTCCATCAGTTGCTGGGTGAAGGCTCTCTGATGACAGTTGGTTTAGACACCGATCCTTGAGAATAGCAGAATATCATTAGGAATCATTTCATTTACTCCCCCACAGTCTTGCATGGTTCTGTCTAGGTCTTTGGGCTGTCCAGCCTCTGGGTCCTGGCCCTCCAGGCAGTGTCATGGGTGGGCTCCCTCTCATAGATTGGATCTGAAGCTGGACCAGTCATTGGTTGATCATTCCCATAATCTCTGAGCCACTTTCATCTCAGCATATCCTATAGGCATGGCAGACAGGGGTCAGAGGTTATGGACCCAACTTTTAGGGAGTTCACTGGTGTTAGTGGAGACTGAAGAGGGCATATTGGCTGTGGTTTTGCAATCTGGAAACAATCAACTTTAGTCATCTAGTGTCATCTAAGAAAGTTACGGATCTGCTGGATGGTTAGCCAGGATCCCCATCTTTTGTTCCTCACAGCCCTCTAGCTCCCCTCCTCCCCATGTGTCCCCCGTGAGAGCTTTTCTAGAGAACCCAACCCCATGACCTATGGTGCCCGTGCTATATACAGAACCAGGATGCCAGTCTCTGTATATGACAGTCCTTTCTGATGAAGGCAGCCAACTATAAGAGCTTCAAGATGTCAAGTAGCAAAAGATGCCTTTGCTTTAGGAATTAGAGCTGGAGAGGATCCTGGGGGATCATCTGTCCAGGGCAAATGGACTCTCAGATCATTGCCCTCATCTGGAAACTCGTTCAACCATGTACCCCAGTTCCCTGAATACTCAAGAATCTCTTCTTCCTGGAGTCCTGGTCCCTCCTCCTTAGTGTGAGATGGGAACCACTTTTCTCTTGGTGGCCTTAACCATAGGACTAACTCCTCTGTCTTCTGAGCTTAGGGCACATGTGACACAGGGTTGGGTTCCATGAAAGTTTTCTCCGGAAGGCTGAGAATCAACTGGTAAAGTTTTTCCTAATGAACAGGTACTGGGTCTGCCCTGCCCCTCAGTGGTCTCGGCTATTCCTACATTTCCTTTTTCTTCTGTTCCTTGTAGTCTTTGCAAATCACATCCCCCAACCTCAGTCAGTGTATTACAGAGGTTCTCACGGACACCTTTCTGACCCCACAGCTTCTACTAAAAGTCTCTCCCCCAGCTTTAAGCCATTCCATGGAAACTTCTGGGCCTAAAGATTCCATAGGCTTCTCACATCTCAGTTTCATAACCACATCTACTGAGATGCTCTATTTCAGCACAGCTGCCTAAGATGCTCACTTCAGCTTTCCCCCACCTTCTAGACTGAGGACATGTCTTATGACAAGTGTTCCATAAGCATTTCTGTAAGGGTTCCGCATTTTACTGTGGGTGGTGGGAGGCTTATTTTTATGCCAGTTCTACAACCAAGTTACTTGCCTGTCGCCCCCCTTTCCTCTCATTTACAACAAGCCCTGAGGCTCTGCCTCCTGTTTTTGGAGGTTGTTTCTAGCAGTCAGCAGAATGGAATTTAGCTTTTAGATGCCACTGTCAGTAGGTTGGGATTGAAGACCTCGCTGAGCTAGACCACTTGCCGCCCTCAGCTGCCCAGATTTCCAAACCTATTTTTTATGGCTATATGGCATTGTCCAGCCCTTTTGAGGGACTCAACTATTAGTTATGCCATTTTACAAAAGTAGTCCTAAGAATACTTCAAGTAGTAAAATTATCTTGGGTAAAACTGGTCTCTGGACCAGCTGTAAATTCCTATGTAATGTGTCCCTGAAGTAAAGGTTAACTGCCAGACCACTGAGATGCTATCTCTTCTCTTCTGTAAACAATGCTTGCTTGCTACAGATGTCCAGAGCTACCTTTCTGTATATGCCACAATTGTGGGGTTTGCCCTTAAAAGCTCAACCAACTGGAGGTTGACTCTGCTTCCCACCAATCCGCCTGGAGCAGGCCTGCTGACAGCTAATAAAGACTCCATTTGACTTATTTAGCTTGGGAATTATTCTCTTTACGTACCCCCAACACTCTTGCCTGTGGACCTGCCCAGCAAGCTCAGAGCCATACCAGAACATGTGTGCCTCAAACTTGTGGACCTACATCTTGGGTTGGTCAATTTAAACAAAGACAAATTTTTAAACAAAAAATTTAGGATTGGTCAATTTAAACAAAGACAAAGTGTCCTTGTCTATGTTTAAATTGACCAACCCTAAATTTGGGAAGAAAGATCCCCCCAAGACTTTAAAAAAAAAAAAAACAAACCAACCATCCCTCAAGGAGATATAGCTTCAGCTTCCTGAGTCTGCCTTTTGAAAGCAGAGGATCTTTTTCTCCATGTGTCTTACTGTGTGTATTTCTGTAGATGGGATTTTCTGTTGGGATTGCCAGCTCCCCAGTAATTGACATAGAGGCTTATTATTAATTATAATGCTTGGTGGATAGCTTAGGCTTGTTATTAACTAGGTCTTACAGCTTAACCCATATTTTTTATCTACACCCAACCACATGGTGATACCTTTTTCAGCACAGCATGTTCATCTCCTCCTTTCTCTGCATCTCCATTGTGACTCTGCTCTCCTTCTCTTTCCATCCATAAGTCCCACCTAACCTCTACCTGCCTAGATACTGGCCATTTTGCCCTATTTGAAATCAATGAGAGCAACAAATATTTCCAGTGTACAAAAAGATTATTCTGCAGCATATTTCCTCACCCCTAAAAAGCCTTTGTTTACCGGCTGATTCTGTTTTCTGGGAATGAGGTTTGCCCTGCTGACATGTGCCTTTCAATTCTTTAACTAGCAGAGAAAACAAACCTGAGCAAGACTCCTAGACAGTACCAACTGGATACTAGGTGAATAATCCTGACTTGATCAGCTGTACATTGGAAGCGACTCCATCGTGGGCTGCAGCAGCGTTCCAGACTCCAGACTTGAAGGGCCTGGTGGGGACAGGATATCTTTCTATATCTCCACCACCAAGGGTCTTTATCTGGCTTCTTCTGGTCTAAAAAACTCCTCGTTCTTGGACCCCTGTTTCAGATTTCCTTCCTCTAGTATCTGTGCACCTCATTAGTAAGTGTGGTTGTTCATGGCTGAATCTGCTTCATGCCTATCTTCGTCTGGCCCAGAGCTTCTGAATGTCTTCAGAGCTGAGACAATAGATTTCTGATGTTTGAGCCACTTGTGGTACTTGGCTGCAACAGCATTAGCAAATTCTTACTAATGTGTGAACACAGACACTGCACACTGGAAATAGTAGGATGGTTTCCAGGGGTTTCCCTTCTGTTTCCTCCTGAGATTACGTCTATTTCTCTGCTATTTAGATCAGGTAACTGTTTTCAGGAGGAACAGACCGAGGTGAGGTGAGGTTAACAGACTGAGAAGGCCACACAGCCAGGAAGCAGAACAGCCTGATGGGAACTCAAGTCTCTCTTTCTCTACACCCTGGGCAGCTTCCACACCACCATAACTGTGACTTCTCAGTGGGGATTTCAAGTCTCCTCTTCCCCATCTGCTTGGCGTTTTCTTCTTTTATATTATAAACCCCCTGTGGGTGCCTCCTGCCAGCATTTATGTGACTAAAGGCTGGGTTCCTGTAGCCCCGTGGCACTGAACGTACTCCTTCCCACGCTTTGGTGGCCCATGTGTGTTCAACTCTACAGAGCATTGCAAGGGGGTGCTTGGGGAATTGCCTAGTCACATTAAAAATGGACATCTCTGGAAAGAATAACACAATTTTCTGATTTCAAATGAAATTTTATTATATTCCTTATAAAAAATAAGAAAGCAAGGGCTGGAGGCATTGAAAGTGGGGCACAGTATAGCTCCTCCAGAGGTCTGCTTGACTCCTAGACCAACATCAGGCCACTCCCTGGTCTCTAAAGGTACCTGAGTACACACACACACACACACACACACACACACACACACACGCACGCACGCACGCACGCACGCACGCACGCACACATAACATACTGGATGGGTGACTTTTCTTCCTTCTTTTTCTTCCAATATGAAGCAAAGGTAGTTGAGTGTATGCAAATTATATGGAAGTCAAATATACCTTGTGATAAATACATCCTGTGTATATAGCCATTCTGTGCTCTGTAGTAGGGGGCATGTTGGCTTACATTTTTTTCCCAGCTGTTTTTTGGGAGGTACAGTCTATGATATGGAAGCACGATGACCTCTGCCTTAGTTAGGGTTGCTGTGAAGAAACACCATGACCAAAAGCAACTTGGGGAGAAAAGGGGATATTTGGCTTACACTTCCATATCACAGTTCATCATCAAAGGACATCAGGACAGGAATTCAAGCAGGGCAGGAACCTGGTTCCTGATGCAGAGGCCATGGAAGGGTACTTCTTATTGTATTGCTCTCCATGGTTTGCTCAGTCTGCTTTTCTATAGAACCCAGGACCATCAACCTAGGGATAGTATCCACAATCAGACGGCTTTCTTAGACCACCAGCCCCCAAATTATGACAGAGAGAATTATTATTAGTTATGTATGTTTGGCCTTAGCTTAGGCTTGTCCTACTAGCTCTTATAACTTATATTAACCTGTTTCACTCACCTATGTTTTGCCTCAGGACTTTTTACCTTTCATTCTGTATGTCTAACTTTCCTGCTTCCTCTGTGTTTGGCTGGTTGGCTGGTTGGCTGGTTGGCTGGTTGGCTGGTTGGCTGGTTGGTGGCTGGTTGGCTGGTTGGCTGGTTGGCTGGTTGGCTGGTTGGCTGGTTGGTGGCTGGTTGGCTGGTTGGCTGGTTGGCTGGTTGGCTGGCTGGCTGGTTGGCTGGTTGGCTGGCTGGCTGGTTGGTGGTTGGCTGTCTCTGGGCATCTCTTCCCCCTCTGCCCCTCCCTCAAGCCTAGAGTTCCCCTCCTACCTATTCTCTCTGCCTGCCAGCCCACCTATCCCTCTTCGGCCTAGCTATTGGCTGTTCAGCTTTTTATTAGACTAATAAAGTGCCTTAGGCAGGCAAGGTGAAACAAATGCAACACATCTTTATATAGTTAAAGTAATATTCCACAACCTTTCCTCATTTTTTTTTTCTAAATAAAAAGAAAGGGTTTAACTTTAACAGGGCTAGGCCCTCCCCTATCAGTCACTAAGTAAGAAAATGCTGTACAGGCTTGCCTACAGCCTGATATTATGAAGGCATTTTCTTAACTGAGGTCCCCCCCTCTTGGATGACTTTAGCTCTTCTCAAGTTCACATGACACTGTCCAGCACAGCCTGTATGGAAGTGGGGTGTAGTTGGAAGCATCAGCTTCTTATCTGAGTCTCAAATGCCCATGAGGTCAGGCAAGTTGGGCATTCTCTAGTCTGTCTCATACAACTCCACCCCTTCCCAGCTCTGGGTCTCTGGGTTTCATAGGGAAGGTGTGGAATGTTGTGTCTGGTCATGAGGCTTTTACGTAAGGAAGCAAAGCCGGAAGTTCCATCTGCTGTACAAATGGTGCAAAGCCCCCCAGACTCTGAGTCCAGTTAGCCTTTCTTCGTGGTGATGCTGTGTGTCTTGGGTTTTCTTAATGTCTGCATCGGCGTTTTAGTGGGTAGTTAAGCCCAGCTGACTCAGCGCTGTTAGCCAGATGCCTGTGGCTGAGATCCAACCAAGAACTTACTGATCTTCTCCAGACCACTGCCCTGTGCTTTGATGCAGCCACACTCAGTGGACCACACAGACAGACAGACAGACAGATGAAGTCTTTCTGTTTAAGCATCCCTCACTGCCTCCCTTCCAAGCCAGCACCTTCTGTGTACCATGTGTGACCCTGAGCTCCCACACCTCTCCAGCACCTTTCTTGCTTCTTTGCTGGAAGACGGCACAGTATGTAGTTAAGGAAGCAGAATTTAACTAGTGTGACCTTGAGCCTCACACACAGGTCTCAGCCATCCTGGGCTTCAGTTCTTCTCTGGTGAGATGGGTGTCCATGAAGAATTAACACAGTCACAATGATATTCAAAGTCTCAGCACTATCATCCAGGACCTCTTTGCTTTGCCTTCTCAGGCTTGCTTGGGCATCACCACACCCGAGTCATGCGTCATCATGCTTCTGTTTCCTACGCTCCTATGTCTGAGCTATGAGTCTCCTCTGCACCCTGTTGGCCCTGAAAGAGCACATTATCATCACTGCCCATGTGACCTCCGCAAAACCCGCTTCCGCTGTGACCCTTGACATTTATTTTCATGTTATAAGCAGAACAATATATCCCTCCCCCTCTCTCCTGCTATCTCTCTCTTGAGCGAGGGTCCCACTGTGTAGACCAGATTGCACATTACCCCTGAACTCTCCCCATGCTTCCTAAGTCCTGGAATTATAGGTCTGTAAACACAAAGACAGCAAAGGGAACAATTCTTTAAACGGTCATCAAGTACTGTTATTCTTGGTCAATATTTTTAATAGCTCTTCCGTCTCCTTTCTTCCTTTCCTTTGTTTTTGATTTATATGTGTGGTGTTTTGCCTGCAGGTCTGTGCACCATGTGCATGCTCTGCCTATGGAGGTCAGAAGTGGGCATCAGATCCCCGGATCTAAGTTACAGGTGATGCGCTCCTCTCTGTGAATACTGGGAATTGAACCCAGGTCCTCCAGAAGAGCAGCCAGGGTTCTTAACACCGAGCCATCTCTCCAGCCTTTCTGTAGAATAAGAATCCCTTGCCTGACTCATTCCTTACAGCATCCGCGGTCCACAGAGTGACCCAGCTCTACCGGGTCTTTGTTCTTTGACTACTTGGAGCCTTTTCCTGTTACCAGGCTTTGACACTTGTTAGAATAGCCTTCCTCTGAACACACCCCAGCCCTTCACAACCTTAACTCTACCCCTTTCTTCAGCTCTTAGTTCAGAGTCACTTCCTCAGGGAAACCAGCCTTCCCTGGTGACTGCCTGATCACCTAGCATTCCTTTGTCTCAAAGTTTCCTGCTCCCCTGAGGTCCAGGGCCTCACTGTGGGACCCCAAGCGCTTAGTGTAGTGCTCAGCAGAGCAGATATTCATTGAGTGAAGGAAACTGTTGTCCTCCTTCTCTGTAGCAGTTAGAAATTGTGTCTGGTTGCGTGAACAGAAGGAGGTTTAAGAAGTTGAGGGTCCACAGTGGAAGACTGTGGTGAGCACTTGTTATTATCTAGGACTCTCTCAGGGCCCTGGCTTCTTGTGAATTTCCTTCTCTGCCATCTTTAGCGCCTATATGTCATCTCATGATTACAAGATGTTGCATTGTCTTATTTGCTCATCTTTTAAAATTATTAAGTTTTACGCATATGTGTGGGTCGGGTCTGTCTGTGCACATGAGTGCAGGCACCTCAAAGGCCAGACACAGACATTCAAGGTGGAGCCAAAGTTGCAGGCCACCTGATGGGCGCCAGATTTTGTCTTCCGACAGAGCAGTAAGTATTCTTAACCACTGAGCCACCTTTCCAACACCTACACTGTCTCTGTTATATTTTCATGGTAAATAAGGGGAAAGCAGAAAGGAGCATTCTTCCTGAGTGTACTCCCTAGGTGGAAAACAACACCCTTCCCAACACCAAGTGAGCTTTGCTCAGGTCACAGTGGCCAGAACGATACTGGGTATTTCTAGCAGAAGTGTAGGAAGCCAACATCTCCCGCTGAGAACACACCATCTGCAAAGTCTCACGGCTCTTCTGGCAAGGGAGAAAGGTAGAAGGTGGCTACAGTTCTCATCTTAACGGTGTGATCCTGCCCAATTAGCAAGGGCAAGAGAGGAAAGGAAGAATCAAGGAGAGGGATAGATAGGTCATTCCCAGAAACTAAGGTGATGTGGCTGTTGGGATTAATAGTTTGCTGTAATAACAGTTAAAACCATTTTTGTGTGTCAAGGACATGCATAAGGTGAACGTTTGTTAGAACGATATCTGGCTCAGATGTAGAGTGCTTTCTTAGTATGGACAATGTCCTGGGTTTGGACCCAAGCCCTTCATAAAACCAAGTGTGGTGACATACCTGTAATCCCAGCATTCTGGATGTAAAGACAGGAAGGTGGGAAGTTCAATGCCATCCTCCCCTTCATAGCAGGAGTCTGAGGTATATGTGTTAATGTTGAAATGCATCACTTTTTTGTTGTTGAGGTTTCAAGGTTTAAATCTGGGGCCTTTTACATACTTGGTAAGTCATGTAGCACTGGGCTTCATCCCCATCCATGGAAATAATTGACAATGATAGCAATGCTATTCTAACCTTCAATCTTGTAGAATGGTTCTTTGCTGTGTTTCTTTCTGCCTCACGTTCCAACAACTTTAATGTGGTCCAGAGACTGGGGTACCAGCTTCATGACAACAGTTTCATGGGAGGAAACAGTTCTGCAGCTCTCTCTCTGTCTCTCAGTCTCTGTGTGTCTCTCTTTCAGTTTCTGTCTCTCTCTGAGACAGGTTTCTTTATGGCTGTCCTGGAACTCACTCTGTAGATCAGTCTAGTCTTACACTCAGAGATGCATTTAACTCGGCCTCCCACGTGCTGGGATTAAAGGTGAGCACCACCATGCCTGGTTTGTGGAGGTGTTTTGTGTGGGGTTCATGCTCAACCTGGGGGTTTCTGTCAGGGAGGCTTCAGAAAGCCAGTTGGCAAATTTTAAGAGCTAACTGCATTTCCCATGGAAGTTAAAAAAAAAATTAAAAATTCCCTGCTTGTGGGCTTTAACACATGAGGAAACCAGAAGGTTTGTAGAAAATAGCAGGGCTGTTAGGAAAACTGGTTGCCATAACAACAGGGCATGGCATTGGTTACAAAGAAGCTTCAGTGGCCTGTGCACACTTCCTAAGAGGAGGGATGTGGGTTTAAGGGCCTCAGTAAACAACAAGAATGTCTGAAACCAAGGCTGCCTTCAATTATGTTCTCTAAGAATCACTTTTCACATGGTCAGGATGTAGCGGTGAGGCTGACTCGCTGGTTCGGCTGATAAGGGATGAGTGTGCATGCACACATGAATTCAGTCATTGTCTCATGAACATTGTTTGCATTCATTGGGTGCCTCTCCAGTGCCAAGCATCCCACAGTTATTACCTAACCCAGTTATCTTCATCTTACAGATGGGAGAGGCAAAGGTTGCCTGCCTAAATACATGCAGGTTGTAAGAAGTGGGTGAGGTTTAGAACCCAGGCATGTCTCACTTTAAACCCAGCTGTCTTTCCTAAGTGGCAGCTCCTTGGTCAGGCTGCTAGCTCTGCTTCTTATAGCTACTTCTCTAATATCTATGACAGCTTTGGATCGGCCCCTCACAGCCCTATTCCAATGCTGGGCTGGGGGAATCACCACCATGCCATTCTCAGGCTTCCCAATGCCTGCTGTGGAGGCAGATGCCAGCTTGCCACTGAAGCCCTTCTCTCCAGATCTGTCGGGCAGGTTCTCCACACTCGGCGTGAGCAGAGGCCCTTAGGCTCTTTGCCTCACTGCCGATGCTTCAAGGACCTTCCCTTCCTGGCCCCATAGATCAGTCACAAGCTCCTTAGTGCTGCTGCTGCTGCTGGCTGAGAACTCAAGCAGAGGCTGTAGGTCAAGATCAGCAAATGCCTGTTCAGTTGAGATCATTCTGGGCTTCAGGGGCCACATGTTTTCTTTTGTCGTTCCTCAACTTCTCGGTTTTCAGTGCCGGCTCAGCCACAGACAAGTCGTGAACAAGCTAGTGTGTGTTCTAATGTCTGCCTTTGTTTTTAATTTTCAAGTGCTACTTTTTTATTCTCTTTCTCTTTCCTCCCCACTCCCACATCTGTATCTGTGTGTATGAATGTATGTTTGTGTGTGCAGGTACCTTAAGAGGCCAGAAGAGAATATTGGATCCCATGGCTCCAGAGTTACAGATGTTTGCAAATGGTCCAGCATGGATGCTGAGATCCAAACCCTGGTCCTCATGATTGAGCAGCAAGTGTTCTTAAAGTCAGAGCCACCTTCTAGCCCTGCTTTTAATTTTTAACCGAACCTTTATTTATCCAGCATCTGTTTCTGAGTGTGTGTGAGGCAGCGGTTGGAAGACAGCTTGTGGGAGCAGACTCTCTCCTAATGAATTCAGCCATCAAGCTCCCATATCCACTGAGCCATCCCACCAGCCCAGTCTGGTGTCCACTCTCGTTCTAGGTAGATCTTTGATGTCATCAGATTTCAGACTCACTGCCTTCAAGGCCAAAGTTGGAATAGCTATAGAAAAGAGCGTGGGTTGCCTGTTAACTAACCCCAACCCTCAAAGACCTTTCTGAATACCTTTGCAAATACCAAATACACAGCGCTTGAGCACTGACCAAGGGGTTAGACTTACCCCTCACTTTGAAAGAAATTTTACTTTTCTTATCTGTTTTTGAGAAAGTGTCTCTATACGTTGTTCTTGTCTGAAACTCTCTAGGTAGACTAGGCCGACCTCCAAATGCACAGAAATTCATGTGCTTCTTCCCCCAAGTACTGGGATGAATACGTTCACCAACACATGTGATAGAAGAAAGTCTTTAAAGGCTGCTAAATAACTTCTGATAACATTAGGATGTTAAAAAATGTATATTAGAGACTAGTATCATACTATGCTCTTGGTTTGAGAGGCATCATGTGATATCACCCACAGTAGGTGAGAACAATTAATTTTATTACTTTTCTGCTTTCCCAGGAACCGACCTCCCCCTCACTTGGGTTCCTGGGAATGGTGGACCTTTTTGCTCTTTCAGTTCAGGCTACAGTTGCCTGAGAGCCCAGGGGAAATGCTGTGACCTGCACTGTTTTTCTATCTGGCCTCGAGTGCCGGAGTGTTGCTTCTTCCTGGTGTGCAGAATAATCATCCATCCCTCTGTGTCCTTCTGAGCTGCACTCACCTTCCCTTAACCGTCAGTGATAGCTACAGGAGCATTTTTAGAAAGTCACTCCCCATCCGCTTGGTTCTGAGTCTGGGTAGCTGATGAATGGGGCTCTGTTCTGGTGTTTGCTATGTGAGTCAGGTGTCCTTTGCAGAGAAAGGGGGCTGCCAGCCATTATGTAAGGCTTCAGGAAATAGCCAGGGAATGTTTTACAGAAGACATTATTTAAATAGAAGCTTCTGAATGTGCTAACTGAAGGTCCCATGTATACCAGCACTCTTTAGACCTATGCTTTTCCATTTCAAATATGAATTAAAAATCCAAACACAGCATATTCTGGGTTTCCCAAATTCCAAATTTCCAAAAATAAAACCATGTGCAAAGCCTTAGGAAATGCAACAAAAAGTTATTTGAGAAGGTGACATAGCATGTACACCACACACACACACACACACACACACACACACACACACACACACACACACTTCAGAGGTGCTGAATTCAATTGAGCAAGATATTATCTGGGTATAGTTGGTCAAGGTAATTCTGGGACCCACTTCATCACAGCCTAATGCATTTTTTATATAGCATTTCAAGCATGTTTTAAAAGTTACAAAAGTCCAAACTATATGCACGCATTTCAAGAACATGCATATTGTATATGGTCTTGTGGATTTGGAGAGGAGTCCAGTGGATCTCTACATGCCCAGTCACTCAGCACGAACAGTGAATCCAGGACAATCCAGCCTCCTCTCTGTCTCTATTTCTCTTCACCAATTGGATATTTTTAGAGAAAATTCTAGAAGTCATGTAACCTTATCATAAATACATGTTAAGGGATAAAGGCTTTTTAAATTTTTATTTATTATTTTCGTAAATTTTATTTATGTATATATGTGCATTGGGATGTAAGGGGGGAGGCATGCCACATGAGTGTAGTGTGTACAGAGGCCAGGAGGGAGAGGAATTTCTCTCCACAGAGCTTGTGCTGTTTCGATTTCTCCTCAACACACACACACACACACACACACACACACACACACACACACACACACACACACGGCAGTGTATGAGAGGGCCTTCCTATTTCCCATAGCCTTCCAACAGAGTACTGAGTCTTCAAACTTGGGGATTTTTGTCATTTTAGCAAGTGAGAAACTGTAGCTCAGTTAATGTTAGTGTGCCTCTCCTGGAGTGAGACTGCTGTCTTTTCATAGGATAATGTGCAAATTGCTCCCTGCCCCCAAGTGAAGTATTTTCAGGTTTGTTCTTCTGACTGTATTTAATGGCTGGAAATATTCACCCTTTGAGGATGACTCAAAGCAGAACATCATTCAGGTCATTTGGTGAATAGAATTGCTGGAGCGCTGCCCTCAGATGGCACAGAGTGCCAGCGCCTCTCCATATGGTCTTTTGGCACAGGCCAGTGCATGTTCCTTATAGCACTCCAGCCCAAGGGCAGTTAACTGTGGCACAGCTGCTCAGGCTGTCGGGGCGAGCCCCAGCTAGCAAGGTTGAGCTGCCTTGCCTTTAATGGCCTGGGATGGGTATGAGTAAGAGTAACTCCTTGATGAAATGGGCTTTGAGATCTGTGAGGGAACTTCAACTTTCTCTTTGTATTGGCCTGCCACTGTTGCTCTGGTGAGGCATAGCACCTCCTGGGACAGAAACAAAGGACTTTATTAATGTGGAGGAACATGAGTTTTGTAGGATTAGCTCATCTGTACTAGCTCCCTTTCTCAGTACGTGCATGTGCGTGTGCATGTGTGTGTGTGTGCGCGCGCGCTCGTGTTGAGGCGTTTGAGTGAATGAATAGCAGCTGAGATGGGAACAGCTGTTCTGACTTTCTGCTCACAGGTGTACCCATGACCCTCCAGAGGGTCTGCGATCATTTCCATTGACTTCATCATCTGGCCAGTTTCTTCCTCCCACTTTGAAAACCCAGCTTTTGCCTCTCGACTTCCCCACACCTGTGTGTGCTTCTCCTTTTGTGTCCCCTTCCTGTCCCCACAAACCTTGCACAGGTTTCTGGGACCCTTCAGATCATTCCCCTGCCCTCCTGACTCACTCTCAGTGGATTCATCTGCACTGGCCATCAGCTGGTGGATCCCCTCCTGACACCAATGTACCTCTGACTATCGTATCGCCAGCCAGCTGCCTCAAGTCCAACTTCCCAAGACTAATGAACGCCCATCTGATTCCCCTCCCGCCCTGACACCTGCACTGGATGGTGACACAGATAGTCTAGAAGGCACTCAACACATGTCAAAGTACATCACTAGTACAGGGTGTGCCTGTCTGAATAGGCATTTCTTTTTTTCTTGAAATGCTGGGAATCAAACCCCAGGCCTTTTACATAAAAGGCAAACGCTCTTCCACTGAACTATGTCACTAAGTCCCAGCCCTGCTGTGTTGTTGAAGATGGGTTTTGCTGTATAGCCCAGGCTCAATATACTTTTTTTTTTTAAACTTTATTTATTTATTTATTTGCCTTGGTGTTTTGCCTGGAACTGGAACTACGGACAGTTGTTAGCTGCCATGTGGGTGCTGGGAATCGAACCCGGGTCCTCTGGAAGAGCAGACGATGCTCTTAACCCCTGAGCCATCTCTCCAGCCCCCTCAATATACTTTCATCATGGTTTAGTATCAGGCACTGTAGCTGTCTCAGCCAAGTTCATGGACAAACATAAAAACAATGAATTTCCTAATTGTGTCTGTGTGTCTTATTTTTTTGTTTGTTTTTATATTAAGTACAAGCTTAATATGACTCAGGCTTATTACTTGCTAGCTCTTAAACTAACCCATGATTTTATCCAGTTTAGCCACATGGCTTGGTACCTTTTTCTCAGAGCAGCATTCTCATCTTTCTTCCTCTGAGTCTTCTGACATCTGTTCTTTGCTCTTCTGATTCCCAGAATTCTCCTAGTCTGGTTGCCCCGCCTCTACTTTCTGTCTAGCTACTTGATCAATCAGCTTTGTTATTAAATCAGTGTTTACAACAACAAATATTTACAGTGTACAAAAATATAATCCCACAACATTTCTCCTTTTTTTTAATTTAAAAAAAGAACCCCGCATCTAATCTCCATTGTATAGTTTTTTTTTCCTTACCATTATCTATACCAACTTGTAACCAACAAACATCCATAATTTATTTTGGGGGAATATGGGCATGGTTCTTTAGACTACTTCCTGTGGAGTGGAGGCATTGGTAATCTTATAGAAATCCTGAGAAAATTCAGTATTATGGTCAAGTTCTGATTGGAGTATTCTGTGAATCTGGGTCATCTTTGACAGTTTATTTGAAGCTGTTCTGGAATCAGAGCTCAGAGGAAACTGCAACAGAGGTGCTCTGAAATGTTGGATCATCTAGGTCATCTATTCCCATCAGAGATTTTTCAGGGGGGGGTCTTCTTCAATCAAATCTTATTTTCTTTAACCCAGAATGAATGTACAGACTCTCATTTTCTGTAGAAATAAAAACAAAACCTCTTCTCCAAAGTAACATATCTTTTGACTTCAGTTTTGAAGTCAAAGCATTTACATAATATAGAAGATGAATTGACTCAGCAGCATTTATAATCAAATGTCTCTTAGCAGCTTTTGCTCCTTCCTCAGTAGTCAGACAATTCAAAGACAGCATAACATTCAGTATCCATGCATGTATGTATTATTTTATTTCTTTTTTTAAGGACTTTATCCCTTTTCCCTTTTCTTTTCTCTCCCAAGTCTAGAGGTTTGTTTTGTTTTCCCATCTGAATCTGTTTTATTTTTTTTTTGCCCACACCTCTGGTATCCATGTGACAGCTGGGTGGTTGCACACATATCTGTAACCATAGTCTAGTAAGCACAGGGCATGTGGACTGGAACTTGCTGGTTTGCCATTCTAGTCAACCACTGAGCCCTGAGGTCAGTGAGATTCTGTCTCAAGGAGATAAAGTGGAGCGTGATGGTGGCGTCAACCTCTGATCTTCACATACAAGTGTACCCTTCTGCACATACATGTACACACACTACAAAGACATTCAAAGTCATTCTTAGATGCCTAGCAAGTCTGGTGATAGCCTGAACTATCCAAGACCCCATCTAAATAAATCAATAAACAAACAAAAACTTAAAGAAAGAAGAAAGGAAATGATTTCCATTTATGGCATGTGACCGCAAAGGATGCCTGTGGCTGTCAAGTTCACCCTGCAGGTCTGAGGGGTCAAGTCCCAAGTGCTTCAGCTTCTTGTTTGTAGTCCCACAGCTGTCCCCTGTCCCCTGAGGGGATTCTCCCTTGTGTGCTTTGTCTCCAGAGACCACACTCCCTCAGTGCTGGGTAGAGTGCCATGAGCAGAGCAGTACTCTTCGTCCAGAGGGCAGCCTTCTGCCCCTCTGTCTTGCTGGATTCTCAGAGTGCACTTGCTGATAGAACTTTGTTTCTGCTTCTTCTCCACCTCAGAGCTGATCTTCGATTGTTACAGAGACTGGGAGAAGTCCTGATTTTATTTTATCTTATTTTTTAAAAGTCTCCACTATGCTTAAATATACTTGGATATATCTCTGGGTTGCTGAATTTGTTCAAGTCCAGTAAACACATTAGCCATTAGTAAGGTACACATGCCTTAATTAAAAACCTGGCAATAAGTTTCTTGAAAACAAACCATATTTACTGGGTTTCTTCTAGTGTGTGTGATGCTGAGCTCAGCATCTGAAATTCCAGTCTACAATGTCCGGAGTTATTTAGCTTCAATCAAGGAACACTTCAAATCTAGGTAGAGCCTAGGTGGGTCTTTAACCTCCCTCTCTGGAGCAGGAGCAGACAGGTCTCTGGTACAGGACATTCTAGCCAAATCAAAAGCATGTACAGGTTCCTGTACCTCACACTTTCCAGATATCAGGGCAGCCATTGTGCTGGGAGCTTTATGACAGCTGGGGTGGGGTGAGCATGGATGGGGAGAAAGCAGAGCTGGATCACAAGGGATGCCGTAATGGATCTTAGATGCACAAAATCCTAATGACCAGGAGAAGTAGTTTGGGTAGAAAGTTATTCTGATCTAATTATAGTTGAAAACTTAAGGGAAAATGATTTTTGAGATTATAAATGCATAAAGTTTATAGCTCTTCAAGGTTTGATGTGAAATCAACAGACCCATGACACTTCCCAGTTTCAATTTCCTAGCAGTAAGTACATTCAATAGTGTATACTAACCCTGGCAGTGTATACTAACCCTGGCAGTTCATATTTCTAAGTTTTTAAATAGTATTCAAGCCTTACTCTATTGCTCAGTCTAACAATAAATGCTATTATTCACAAAAAAGGTGGGTTTTTTGCTTTTCCACACCCCACACTCCCCTCAATACATTTGGAACAAAATTCGGTTAGGTCAGTGTTTATGGTTTGTTCCATATATTTGTGAACACTGAGGCTAAACCATACAACGGGCGTGGTCAGTTCTCCAGTTCCCAGACAATGGTTTCTTTTGATTGCCTGAAGAATTATTTTCAAACTTGACTCTATTGATTACCAATTCATATCATCTTTCTTCTACTTGTGTAAATTGTATTTCATTGAATTTAATTTACCCCTCCCTTGACTCTCTGTTCTCCAAGATCCCCCATGTTCACTCTCTTAAGTTCGTGACTTTTTCATTATTATTAGTACATATAGATTTAAATAAATATAAAGATTTGTATATAGATTTAGTATTATATGTTTATGTTTTTAGGTCTAACAACAAGGTATCAGGTAGCCATTTAGAGGGCCACCCCCGAAGAAGGTCAATTCTCACTCTCTCAGCAGTTACCCCTCTGAGAAGGGCCACAAGAGATCCCCCGCTCCATGCCAGCATGTCAACTGATGTCGAGATTCCCCCCTCCATGTCAGCTGGTGTTGAGATTCCCCTTCACACAGGCATGTCAGCTGATGTTGCCATTGTTTTAGTCTTCTTAAGCAGTTACATAGCTGAGACTTCATGGGTGTAACTTTTCTGTTATATCTACAAGACACACTCTTGCCACACACTTCCTGGACCTCTGACTCTTTACAAGTCCTTGGATGTAGGGATTGTGCTGTTGATGTATCAACTGTGACTGGTCACCCCACAGTCAATTGTTCTTTGTATTTTGACTAGTGGTCGCTTTCTGTGATGGGTGGGCTACATCTACTGCAAAAAGAAACTTCTTTGATGGGAATAGAAGTACACTTATGAGGATAAATATTTAGAATGCAGTTAGGAGTTGCCCAGGTTTAGGAAAGCAGTTATACATTCTCCTGTAAGATCCATGAATGACCTCCCTTGCCTTGGGGGGTTGGTTAGGTAGGTTTATAATACCAGGCAGGATTTCCTGCCCATTGAGTGTGCCCTAAGTCCACTTAGATCGCTATTGGTTACTTCCAAGATATAAGTGCCAGTATTGCGCATTTATGGATGTCTTGGCACACTGGTCATTGCTGTAGTTCACAGGTGACACAGCAGGTGGGGCTGTTGATTGATTTCTTCCTGTGCCAGCTTACACATTACTTTCTGGTACCATGGAAGCCAGTCTGCAAAGAGGAGACCTTCAAGTGAAACCCAGCTCAAATCCTCCAAGTTCTGTGTCCAAAGCACACAGTGTCTTCAGCATTCCCCCAGGAGCCTTTGAAGATGGAGTGTTTGTGATTGGATTGCACTGAGCAGACTTCATCCTATCAAAGTGGGAGAAGAAGCCTGGGGTCTCAATGCTCACGTTTTCAGTCAATAGCTCCAACCTCAGTTTCTCTATGTTATCTTCAGGGCAGAAGCTTTTACTGGAAATAAAACTATGAGTTCTTTCAGGAAGGGGGAATGGCAGCCATTAAGCTGTGTTGGGGAAAGAACCTGGAATTGTTTTTTTATGAGGAGATTTTTAACAATCCTTTTCTCCTCCTTCCAAGGTTGTGTGTGTCTTCAGTCCTGAGGCAGAGGTTTAGCTCATATGGCATCTTTGCTTTTTGTCTAGGGTTAGCTAATGTAGTGAGCATCTGCTGGTCTCTCTTCTGCTTCTAAAGGTCTAATATTCATTTTGTTCTTGTAGTTTTTGACTTAAAGTGGTCTTATATTTGTTTTAGTTGGATTTGGTAGTGAAACAAAACTATTTGTATTTGCAATTATACAATTTTCTATTTAAGACTTGGAATTTAAAAAGCCCATTTTAAGAAAAAACCCAAACACCTTGTTTATACTGTACAAAATGGACTGGAGGGCTGGAGAGATGGTTCAACAGTATGTACCTGAGTTCAGTTCCCATACCCAGCTCTGGGGTACCTGTTAGTATTTCACGTGTGAAAGAACTCACCAGCATGCTGCCAAGGGATTTGGTTTATTAAGTTAGGTTTATTAAGGAATGGGTGGGGGAGGGGAAAGAGAGCAGGGCGGGTAGGGGGCAGAGAGGAAGAGAAGAGAGGGTCTCCCACGTGGTTGAAGATTTTAAAGGTAGATGAAACTTAAAGATAAACGTTACAGGCTCTTCAAAGCCCCTGGGGGAGGGGGCGCGTGGCAGCAGCAACGCAACACCCTACAGTACCTGATACCCCTCTCTGAACTGAAGGCACTTACACTCATGCAGGCACATTCCGACACACAGATACATACACATAATTAAAAAGAAAATAAATTTTAAAAGAAAAAGTTCTTGGGAACACGAACGACCTACACCCGAGCTGCAGCCCCCTCCCGGGTAGTGTTTGGTGGGGAAAACAACGGAAGTATGCAACTGACCAAAGTGAGGGTCTTGAGAGACTTTGAAGATGGGATGGAAGGTCGAATAAATTCTCGGGATTTGAAGATGGCTGCACAGTCAGCGCCGAAAGTTGTGCTAAAAAGCACCACCAAGATGTCTCTAAATGAGCGCTTTACTAATATGCTGAAGAACAAACAGCCGATGCCAGTGAATATTCGGGCTTCGATGCAGCAGCAGCAGCAGCTAGCCAGTGCCAGAAACAGAAGACTGGCCCAGCAGATGGAGAATAGACCCTCTGTCCAGGCAGCATTAAAACTTAAGCAGAGCTTAAAGCAGCGCCTGGGTAAGAGTAACATCCAGGCACGTTTAGGCCGACCTATAGGTGCCCTGGCCAGGGGAGCAATTGGAGGAAGAGGCCTACCCATAATCCAGAGAGGCTTGCCCCGAGGAGGACTACGTGGGGGACGTACCACCAGAACCCTGCTTAGGGGTGGGATGTCACTTAGAGGTCAAAACCTGCTCCGAGGTGGACGAGCCGTAGCTCCCCGAATGGGCTTAAGAAGAGGTGGTGTTCGAGGTCGTGGAGGTCCTGGGAGAGGGGGCCTAGGGCGTGGAGCTATGGGTCATGGCGGAATCGGTGGTAGAGGTCGCGGTATGATAGGTCGGGGAAGAGGGGGCTTTGGAGGCCGAGGCCGAGGTCGTGGCCGAGAGAGAGGTGCCCTCACTCGCCCTGTATTGACCAAGGAGCAGCTGGACAACCAATTGGATGCATACATGTCAAAAACTAAAGGACACCTGGATGCTGAGTTGGATGCCTACATGGCCCAGACAGATCCTGAAACCAATGATTGAAGCCAGCCTGCCTGCCTGTCCGTCCGCCCACCCATTAGACTCTTGTTAAAGTTACCACCACATCTATTAAAAAAAAAAAAAAAAAAAAAAACCTTGAGAAAACATGAGAAGAAACCTGATTGACGCTGGAAGGACCTATCACAATAGACTGTGGACTTACCTGCCACCATTTGGCACATTTAGTCTGTTTTGTCTACTTTTTGATACTGTGTTATATGAAACCCTATTTTCCTTTGATTTGGTTGAGTTTGTTTCGTTGTTTTCCCAGTCACC
>PVIH01022516.1:0-27004 GCA_004025045.1 Sigmodon hispidus | reverse complement strand
ATGCTGTGTGTGGAGATGATGTGTGTGGGGATGATGTGTGTGGAGATGATGTGTGTGGGGATGATGTGTATGGAGATGATGTGTGTGGGGATGATGTGTATGGAGATGATGTGTGTGGGGATGATGTCTGTGGAGATGATGTGTGTGATGATGTGTATGGAGATGTTGTATGTGGAGATGCTGTGTGTGGAGATGCTGTGTGTGGGGATGATGTGTGTGGAGATGATGTGTGTGGAGATGCTGTGTGTGGAGATGCTGTGTGTGGAGATGATGTGTGTGGGGATGATGTGTGTGGAGATGCTGTATGTGGAAATGATGTGTGTGGAGATGATGTGTGGAGATGCTCTGGACTTGTTGCTCTGTGCTGGCTTCACTCTAAGCACATACTCTTTTTCTTACCAGTATACAGTTTAATCTTTTCTGAAAAATGCAGAAGAAATTTCTGTTTTATCTCAGACCAATAGTATCATCATCTATCCATTCATCTTCTCATTAAACCACCCAGTCCCATCTATCTATATATCCTTACACCATATTTTTTTTTTTAACCAGAAAGAAGTTTGCCATCTAGCATACACATTTGCTTTGTGGTTTATTTAGAAAGTCAAGGCCTCACAAGGAGATGAATTGAAAATTGAGTTTGTTAAGTTCGTATTCTCAAAATCATGCCTGACAAGCAGGACACCCGATAGAAAGTGTCCTCTGGAGTATCTCTATTTCTGTGATAAACACTAACCACAACCAACTACAGAAAAAAAAAGGGGGGGGTTAGCTTACAGGTTATAGTCTGTCATCAAGGAAACCAAGGCAGGAACTCAAGGCAAGAACCTTGAGGCAGGAACTGAAGCAGAGGCCATGGGGGAACTCTGCCCGCTGGCTTGCTATCCAACTCATGTTTAGTTAGCTTTCCTAGACCCTCCCCACCCCCACAGCAGGACCACCTGCCCAGAGCAGCGCCACTCACAAAGGCTGAGCCGCTCCCACAGACTTGCCTACAGGCCAATGGGCTGGAGCTGTTTCCTCAGCGGAGTTTCCCTCTCCCAGAGGATTCTAACATGTGTCAGGATGACAAACAACAACAACTAACTAACCAGTACACAAGATAAGAATTTCTCTCAGGCTTTAAGATGACTGAGGCCAAATGAGAGATAGTGTTTAAACGGAATGTTGAAATTATAATGTGTGAAGTCAACTTGGTAGTTTATAAGAAAATGTGAGATGCATAAGACAGAGTCCATGTCTCATCCATCATTGCTTTATCCACCTCTGGCATAGTACTGTTCATAATTTCTTGAATAAAGAAAGGAATGATTAAATAAGTAAAATTACTTTTAGTAGAGTTATGTTCCTGGTCCTCCCTAGTTTAGATATATACAATTATTCTAGGCTGGTAAGATCTTTCTGAATGCTAATGTCACCACCCAGCATTTATATTACCTTAACTCTGATAATATTTTTTCATATAATAGTACTTCTGAAATCAGAGTGCCTCTCTTATGGGTGATTTGTCTAGATAATGTAATGCTGAGGTTTTGTTTTTTTTTTTTTCTGAAAAACTGCTTTTAAATCAATGGTGCATCTTGTGATCATTGACATCCTAGAGCTGAGGAAACTAGTTTGTCAATAATAGCTTGCTGTGGGGCTAGAGAGATGGCTCAGAGGTTAAAAGCACTGACTGTTCTTCCAGAGGACCTGAGTTCAATTCCCAGCACCCACATGGCAGCTCACAACTGTCTGTAGTTCCAGTTCCCAGTTCCAGGCAAACACCAAGGCAAATAAATAAAAATAAATAAAGTTTAAAAAAATAATAGCTTGCTGTAAAAGCTTCATGTTATCAGAAGCTATAGGAGGCATACATGTGAGTCATTTGAAATGTTAGACATGTAGAAGATAGACAATCTCATAAGGATAAATAGAAGATTCTAACTGGGATCTAAAAATAACCCGAATAGGTTTAGAAGAAGGAATTCATGGTTCAATGGCAGTGTGAAGGCAAGAAATCCAGGAGTTTCAATGATCTTCGAAGTTGGTAAAATTATTGAGGTAGCCAGACATGGTGACTGACATATTCCTGGGATATCAGCATTCAGGAGGTTGAAGTCAGCCTGGGCTATATAAAAGCAAAATTAGAGGCTGGAGAGATGGCTCAGCGGTTAAGAGCACTGTCTGCTCTTCCAGATGGACCCGGGTTCGATTCCCAGCACCCACATGGCAGCTAACAACTGTCTGTAGTTCCAGTTCCAGGCAAACACCAAGGCAAATAAATGAATAAAGTTTAAAAAAAAAAAAAAAGCAAAATTAATTCTCTGGGATAGATTAGTGGTCAGTTGGTAGAGTTCTTGTCTACCATGCATAAAACCCTGAGTTCAATCCAGCATTGTGGAAACTGAGCATAGCAGCCCATACCTGTAATCCCAAGAAAGACAGGAGGACCAGAAGTTCAAATATCCTCAATTATGTATAGTCCAATCTGGGCTATCATGAGACTCTGTTAAAAAAAAAAATCATGTGGTATCATTAGGCCAGTGTTATCAATATGAATAGGTCCCAACTCAAATTAAGACTCATCTATGGGTGGGTGTGGTGGTGCACACCTTTAATCCCAGCACTCAGGAGGCAGAGGCAGGAGGATTTCTGAGTTGGAGTCCCTCTTCTCTGTCTTCTGTTCAGGAAGTGCTGCCCACATATTTGAAGAGAGAGGTGTGCCCACAAGCATGCAATGAACAAGAAGAGACTCCAAGTCCATGTTCTTATGGTTCCTTTGACTCTGGGAGTCTATGATCAGTGTGTGATAACGAATTAGTCTGCAAGATTATTCTCCAAAGGCAGTCAGTGTTAAACTAACTGAAAACAAATCACCACTGATGGGCTGGCTTTGCCCTGTAGGTCCTCACCTCCATTGTGGCAATGATGTCTAATCCCTGTGGAATGGACCTGGCTGGCTGGCCATGTCAGTCCCTGAGGTTCTGCAGTTCAAAGATGAGAAGAAACTGGGAGAAAGTCTGGGTACATGAAGAACTCCTTGGCCCTGCCCTGCTTGCCGCCTGCATTTGTGCCCTTTTTTTTTTGGTCACATATTCATTGCTGGCTACTTGGTCCTGACGTCTTCATCCAGAAGTCATCTCATTTTCTCAACCGCTGCAGGTAGGCATTGGTATGCTGATACACTGTGTATCAAATAAAGCTTGCCTGAAGATCAGAGGACAGCACGGCCACAGAGTTAGCCAGAGGTCAGGCACTGGTGACACACACCTTTAATTCTAGTGCTCAGAGGCAGAGGCTGAGATCTGCCTGGATCTCTGTGAGTTCAAGGCCAAACAGAGCCAGGCAGTGGTGGCACTCATGTTTAATGGCAGTATTTGGGAACACATGCCTTTAGTCCCAGCACTAGGAAGGTTGAAATAAAAGTGATGTGGCTGGGAACAGAAAGGAATATAAGACAGGATAAGACAGGAGTTCACCCCTTGCGAAGTAGACCTCTTTTCTGTCTAATCAAAAAGTCAAGGTTCCCCAAAGGAGATATTCACAGCATACAGAAAGACCACCCCCACACCACACTGGTATTTTCCATTTCGGGGTGGGGGCGGGGCTTCGATTTACCCATCTCTCCACCTATTGCTCTCCTGTCTTTGCTTTTAGAATCTTTCTTTCTTTTTTTTTTTTTTTTTTAATTTTATTTATTTTTTTATTTATTTGCCTTGGTGTTTGCCTGGAACTGGGAACTGGAACTACAGACAGTTGTTAGCTGCCATGTGGGTGCTGGGAATTGAACTCAGGACCTCTGGAAGAGCAGTCAGTGCCCTTAACCACTGAGCCATCTCTTCAGCCCAGAATCTTTCTTTCAGTCATGTTCTTTGTCCAACTCAACTCTGCCATTCCCTTACACCTGCTGCTACCTGGGCCTGTTCTGTTTATCAGTGTTTGCTTAAAGGAAGGCTTTGCCCAACCCCATCCTGTCAGGTCATTCCAACTGCCATCTTGCCCCTGGAAGCCTTCACTTCAGCCAGTATTTAATCAGGCCTCTCTCTGCTTGCTGCCCTGATGGCTTAGTCTCTGCATGTAGAGTCTGACAGATGCAAACATTGCTGGCACATTTGGGGGTCTTTTTTGGTAGGGGTGTAGGGTTGTCTCAGATATGCATCCTCTCAGGTAGGGTGTTGTTGTGTTTTGATTTGATATCACTTTTGCCCAGTGTGGCAGCGGATGCCATGGATGAGGCCCCATGTGGGCTCAGTGGGAGGCAGCAGACACTTAGACTGGGTCTATGTAGAAAGACTTTATTATTATGGAAGGAGAGAGAGAGAGAGAGAGAGAGAACACCGTCTAGCAGAGTGGGGGGGGGGAGGAAGGACAAAAGAGAGAGCGAACTCAGGGCGGGGTCAGGCCAATTGCCATTGGCAAGGTGTGGCTTCAGGGGCTAACACAGAATCCAAACAACAGTACCTTCCCAGGGGGAGACATTGTTTGTCTCCCCTCTGAGACAAATTGAGGTATGATTTCACCAAAGTTCGCTCAGAGGAACCAGTGAGTTTGGGGCTTAATTACAGAGTTTAGGAGAGGGGTTTCCTACAAGAGTATGGGTACGCCCCTCAAAAAGGCCACACCCTCCAGTCTTCTGGTGCTCCCCAGGGCCACACGCACTGCACTTCGGGCAGGGTTGCACACCAGGTGGTAGTGAGCAGCTGGATGTTCAGGCCAGGTCTGAAGATGGTCGTGGTTTATGTCAGAGGACAGTCCTGAGCAACAGGTGGCCACTGATTTCTGCTTTAGCCTTGTTTTAGATACTGGATCTTGCTCTTATTTAATATCGTAAATGATTATTTAAGGCCTCTTTTCTGACAGAGAAACCGGAAACAATGTTTTGATATTCACTTATATAATTACTCATTTATAAAAATTTAAAAAGCTTTAGAGCTAGGGCACTGGGCATCACTCCAGGCTCCCAGTGTGGCGGATTAAAGTGGTGCTCTGCCCTCCCCCTTTCTCCCTCGTCTCCTTCCTGTCCCCCCTCCTCCTTTTTTCTTCCTCCCCTCTCCTCTTCCTCTTTCTTCTCGCTCTTTGGAGGGGGGGGATCTCATTCTGTTGCCTGGCTGGCCTCACTCACACTCTTAGCCTTCCTCCCTAAAGCCTACACTAGGATCACAGGCATCACAGCCTGTATCTAAGGGTATAGAGCTGAGACAGGATGGGATATTAATAAATACACCAAGATCTACTTTAAAGTAACTAATTCCAGAATCTGCTTGCCTTGGCAGTGGTCTCCAGGATTCATGGTTTCACACCTAACAATTTTCTCTTTTACTCCAAAATGAAGGTAAATCAGGCAAATTCATACTGTTTTTTAAACAAAAGACTCTTGGACAAAGTTTTGAAGAAACCAACACTAACAGCTGCATCAAACGGAGAAGAGGAGAGCTGACTGGGGATGTACCCATAGAGTCCCCAAGGGAACTAACGGTGTGACCATTGCATTCAGTCAGAAGCTCATCCTCCTGATCCTCAGGACTGAGTTCCACTGCCTTCCTCATCAGCAGGATTCACCCTGTCCGGTCCACAGATAAAATCTCGCAGGGACCTTAGCAATCAAGCAGCAGCTCCCCAGCCTTTCAACCGGATTGTTCTGCCTCATTTCAGCACCTTACATTTCCCTCCCACTGCACACCATGGCCGTCCTGCATTGAAATCAGCCTGCAAAGCACAGGTGAAGGGAGGCGCTTGTCAGCCTCTGAAGATCTGAGCAGCCCCACACCTGGCTTTGCAGTGGGCAGTTCAAAGGCAAAGCCATCCAGTCACAGAGGGAGGAGAGTTAACAGAAATGATGACTTTTTGGGGTCCGGACTACTTTGAAGACCAAAGCGTGTTTGATCCTCGCTCTGATACTGGCTTCCTGATCGCACCACGTGGAGTGCCTGTTCATATCACCTTCCAAACAATCATCACAGGCACTGAGACAATGTGGCCGCGGCGGCACTTAACAAATGTGGGGCCTATACAGACCTCTTCAGTGCAGGCCTTTCAACTCATTTCATTAAATAAAAGAAATAAGCATTCATTACAGAAAAATTTTAAGCCGTCAAAATTAAGAAATCTTAGAGATCACATTTATAGACACCATCCAAAAAGATATGTCACTGCATCTCCTTTGGGGTTTTTATTTATACATTTTTAACAGCTCTGGGATCATTCTAAAAATATACATATAGTGAGTATATATGGTTGTGCTCTATTTTCACTTCTAATTATAACACAAGGAAAAAACGCGTACTTTAGGAGATGATGTGAGTTCAGGGTTTAGTAAAAATATGCCTTTCATTGGAACTGCAATTTGGGATTGTGATATTCCGACAAACCTCATCTTTCTGCCAGTTCCTTTTGCTTTAGTAAGTTGAATATTACATTTTTCCTAGATTTTAGAGTGAGATTTTGAACAGTGAGGGTGATTGCTTGCAGGTAGACTTTATGGCAAAATAGACTTGAATTTAAAATATTTGGGGAGCCAGGTGTGGTAGTGTGTGCCTTTATCTCCAGCACTCAGGATGCAGAGGCAGAAAGACAGCTTTAAATAATAAAAATATGTGTTGGGGTTGGTAAAACGGCTCATTCAATAAAGGAATTGGCCTCCAAGACAGATGACCGGAGTTCAGTGCCCAGGGCCTTCAATAGAAGAGACATTGTCATCTACCTCCACACATGTGCTGTGGGATGTGTACACATGCACACAAAAAATAATACATTTTAAAGTTGTATATTTTTGCAAAATTCAAACCACTTTACACTAGGTTTAATACTTGTAAAACACGTTTATTTAATTCATTAGCACATTATAGACAGCTAGCACTACCTTCAAGATGAAACCACTCCATTTTCTATACTCCGCTCCCCCGGGGCAATGATTTAGAGACTCCATATTACAAATATTTATTAAACTCTTCCATGTTATATCAGTTTTCCTCCCACACACTTATACTGCAGCCCTGGTATAAGACACATGAGGAGTGGTAATCAAGAATTAAATCTTTCTTTTTAAAAACTGTCAAAAGCTTGCGACATCAGCATCCAGCGACAGGAGGAGAGATGTCTTCAGTCTACTACACGCCCCTGCGAGCCAGGTTTTAATTTGTTGAGAACGAAGGAAAGAAGAGCCTATAAAAAAATCTTGGCGAAACACAGAACTGCTAATTTAATCAATTTTAGTAGTTGAAGCAGTAACTCCAAGCACTAGCACAATCTGTTGAAAGAACTGCTTTCCAAGGTAGGGGAGACTCATTTATTTCTGCGTTTTCTTCCCAGTTTTCCAATCTAAGGATATGTGGGAAGCCATGGCTCTCCCACTGAAAGCCTCCTCCCAAGACTGAGGAGACAGACCCTGACTCAAACTGTTAAGGAGTCAAGAAGCGGCTCTCCTGATCCCCACGGAGGCTTTGCAGGGACAGAGCCACAGCTGATGACCCCGAGAAGACACCCTCAGAGAGGACCAGAAGGAAACTGAAAAGAAAACCATTGCAATATATCACATAAAAAAATAAAAAACAGCAGGAGAACCATGAAGCTTGGAGACAACAAATGTTTAAGGTTATAATTTTAAACTGGTATATGGGTTAGATCTCTTGATGGTTTTCATACTTAAAAAAAAAAATCTAATTTATTCAGAATAACCTGTAAATAAGGTCTCCTATTAGCTGCAGTAAAAACTGAAAGCCAGTTAAATATTTTTAGAAATAGAAAGTGGAATTAGAAGTAGAATCACTTTTTCTTTTGTTGGGGAGCAATGGAGTTGGGGTGAGGAAACAGGCTCTCTCTTAAGGTCCAGCCAGAAACCTGGCTGTCCTGAAACTCCTCTCTAACTCAGGCTGGCCTCCGTCTCACGATTGCTGGGATTAAAGGCGTGTGCCACCACAACCAGCTAAGAATTCATGATTTTTTTTTTTAAAACTTTATTTATTTGCCTTGGTGTTTGCCTGGAACTGGAACTACAGACAGTTGTTAGCTGCGATGTGGGTGCTGGGAATCGAACCCGGGTCCTCTGGAAGAGCAGACGGTGCTCTTAACCGCTGAGCCATCTCTCCAGCCCCCGAATTCATGATTTTTAACATAAAACAAATGAACTGTGCTAAATACAATTTAGGAACTTTAATCTGTGTGAGCAGAGCGTGACCTAAGTGTGCAAATGTATATATTGTCATAGTGTCAACATTTACTTCATCATCTTAATTTCAAATCCCTTAGAAAAATAGGTTATTTATTTATTTTTTTTTTAAAAAGCCTGATCTCCTAGAGAGTTCCACATAAGCCAGAGCTACATAGTGAGACCCTGTCTCAAAACAAACAACAAAAACAAACAAACAAACAAACAATCAAAAATCAAACAGGGCTGGAGGGATGCCTCAGAGGTTAAGAGCACTGGCTGTTCTTTCAGAGGACCTGAGTTCAATTCCCAGCAAGCACATGGTGGCTCACAACCATCTTTAATGAGATCTGGTGCCCTCTTCTGGCCTGCACGGATAATAAATAAATCTAGAAGGAGAGAGAAAAAGAGAGAGAGAGAGAGACAGAGAGAGAGAGATTTGCTCTGAACCTGGGGTGGGGGGAGGTTGGGGGTTCTTGTGCCCCAGAGAGAGGGAGAAGACTCGGCCTCTGGACAATTATCAGTTCCCTCTTCTCATTGTCTCTCAACTGGATTCCTTTGGCTGCAGTATAGAAAGGTCTAGGTGCTGAATATACTTCCTGGTACATCTCTTGGGTGCCCACAAAAAGTTGTAATCTCAATGAGCACCCAGTATCTGGGCCATGTTTGCTATAGAAGAAGAAGGCTTTGGGGGTACAAAAAGTCCAAACACTGGAGTTCTCAGAGCATGAGCAGTTTGCAAGATCTGTGTGCCACCTGAGACTGGATAATGTGTACTTGGACCAGAGGGATGAAGAGTCAGCAGCAAAACAGCTTAGATAGTGATCATCAAAACTATGAGGAATCTAAGAGTAGAGAGAGCCCATAGTGGGTACAGGAGCTCACACTTCTCATCCAGACTACCTAGGTGGTGAGACTCAGCAGATAATACAGAGGCAGCCTTGAAGCATCCTCTTGGGCTCAGTGTATTATGCAGAGAAATAAAAGGCCTTCCAAACACAGGAGAGCAACACAGACGTGGGGAAGTGACTTGGGCACCCCACCTAGTTTTGTACAGCCCAGGAAAAGTAAAGCATTATAGTAGAAAGAGGCTGAACAGGAAGCTCCTATCTAAAAAGCCAGACAGAGACTGGGTAGTCAGAATAGAGAGGACCAGTAAAGAAGGGTGAGGCACTGTCCACCTGGACACTGTAGCATCAGTCCTCAGGTGTCAGAGGAAAGAAGCCCTGGGGCCTCCCTCTAAAGTGACTGGGTGACATGCAATAAATAAATAAGTAAACAGGGCTGGGGGTGGGGTGGTTCAGTGCAATAAACATGCTTCTTAGGAAAGCATGAGCCCTGAGTGTGACTCCATAGCACATGAGTGAAAGCCAGATGCTATAGCATCAAGAGTCTATAATCTCCGGGCTCCTCCATGTCAGTGGGATGTGGAGAACAGAGAACCCCTGGATAACTGAAGGACGGGTAGATTATCTTATGCAGCAGCACAACAGCAAAGAAACCCTGTCAGACAAGGTAGAACCCGAGGACTAGTGCCCAGGGTTGTCTCTGAGCTCCACAAGTGTGCTGTGGCACACACATGCCCACACTTACACAAAACAAGCATGTACATGTGCAGAAAGAGAGAGAGAAAGAAAAATTTTTTAAATATATTTTTTAAAGAAAAGAAATTGAGAGCCTGTAAAGATATCTCAGCAGTCAAGAGTGCTCACTGCTCTACCAGAGGACCAGAGCTTAGGTGCTGGCCTTCACACCAGGAGGCACACAGATGCCTGTAATTCCAGCTTCAGTGCCCTCCTTGTGGCCTCGGTGGGGGCATGTACCCACATGTACACGTATGTGCACTCAAAAACACACAAATAAATTTTTAATGTTATATTTTTTGAGATTATTACATCATTTTCCACTCCTTTTCCTCCCTCCAAACCCCCTCAATACCCCTCCTCATTCTGTTTCAAATTCATGGCCTCTTTTCTCATTAATTGTTGTTACATGCACATATGAAAATATAGAACACTTCACAAATTTGCATGTCATCCTTGTGCAGGGCCATGCTAATCTTCTCTGTATCATTCCAATTTTAGTATACATACTGCCAAAGCAAGCACTAAAATAAATATTTTTTTTATAAAGAAATCAAATTGGAGCGAAGTGGAGCCAGGTCCATTTCTGCAATACTGGGATATATCGTGACATTTGTGCCAGGATGTGCATCCATAGATTCATTCCCAATGGTGGCTCACTTTTGGAAATTGCTGTGTGTTTCAGAGTTTGAATACGAGTTGGACATGCCATAGGCGAGGGAAGAAAGAGACATCTTTGTTGCCCCTGATCAGAATCATCTTCAGATTGGAATCACAGTCTCTTTGGGGGTGGGGTAACCATCTTAGCTTTTTCAAGAACAAGCTGCCTGATTCATCAAGATTCTAGAAAGAACTGAAGGATTGTATTATGCCACCTGCTTTCATTAACTGCTCAGTTGGTGGACAGACAGAACTGCAGTCATTTCTCCTCTATTCCTGTGGCAAAATAGTCCCACATGTCACTACCCTGGTTCACCCCCGCCATCATCGACATCTCTGCTATGCCCTTGTTCCTTGGATCCAGACGGTGGGCAGAGGCAGGGCTCAGCAGAGGGGGCTTCAGAAATGTGCTTACGTCAGTTATTGTTCCCAAGCTGGGCTGTATCCAAATCATTCAAAATGAATGTCTATTCTGTTTACTTTCCTGGTTATCAAACCAGGTCCCAGCACATGCAGTTCCCTGCTGCTGAGCTAATGCCCAGCCCTGTGGATTCTATGTTCAAGGTTTTCAAGGAAGGCAATCTCCAATAACCTGTCCAACACATGATTTATATTTTTTAATGTTCTTCCTTTTATCAAATCTAAACCTAAACTTGTCCCCTTTACTCTCTTTTCAGTGAACTGTGATTTTTAAAAATATAACATACAATTTCATTTTGAAATTGTGTTTAAAGTGTAAGCATTGGATTTTGGTTTATAGATAGCATTTACTCTGCCAGAGATGCTGGGCCATTTTGAGACGTGTCTGGTAAAATGGAGCTTTGTAACTTGAGTCTGAAAGGTAGATTACTGATCACCAGTGTGTTGATTTGATCAGTGTGAGGAACCAGTCACTGGGGTAGTCGATGCTGTTCAATGTCTGTCTGTCTGTCTGTGCTCACAAGCTGTGTGGTGAAAGCAGGAGAGAAGAGAGCTTCTCTTCAGCTGTGGGGAAGGGAAGAAGCTTCACACTGACCTTTAACCTTACACTTAAATATCCTTCTGGCTCACCATCAGCCGTGAACACAGCACTTCCCTCTAACTCATCTTGCATACTCTCAAATGTCATCTGAGAGTCCCCTGGAGACTGTAGGCTACTCTTCACCATAATTTGTCACTAACTTAATTCCTGATGTGGGGTGTTCTGTCTCAGGTGGTAGCTGCTTCTCCTCCTCGTGTTGTTTTGAGACAGAGTCTCACTTTTTTTGTAGCCCAGGCTGGCCTCAAACTCACCAGTCTCTTGTCCTAGCCTCCTACCATGCAGCGTTTAATTTCTGCTCCGGATTCCTTCTTCCCTTCCTTACAGCTGACGAGAAATTCTCTTCATCTGTTCGCTCCTGCTTTTACCACACAGCTTGTGAGTACAGAGACACTGGACAGCGTCCGACTGCCCCAATGACTGCTTTCTTGACCCTAGTTATTAATCTTGTAGCTCAAGAAGAGATGATCTTAGAGACAGTATGAACTGTCCAGCAAGGCAGAGCCCTGGCTGGTACTTACAGGGTTGGCCTCCTTCAAGTGCATTGACCCTGGGGTTCAGCCTTCTTTGGAGAGCTGCTGCATTATAAGAAGTTCATGCTTCTAGGTGCCTTCTGACCTGCCACAGGTGAAGAAGTGTCTGTATTTGCTGCAGAGGCTTCCCCACACTTCACCTTGTATATGTGATTAATGATTGTAAGCTTTCCTTGTCTTCTTCAATTGCATCAGAAACCAGGTTAAGAGCACTTCCTGCTCTTGTAGGAGACTGGAGCTCAGTTCCCAGCATCCATGTTGGGAGCTCACAACTGCCAGTAACTTCTTTTCTCCACAGATTCTACCATCGCTGACCTCTGCAGGTACTGGCACTCCTGTGCACATCATATACACACACTTACACATAATTAAAAATTAAGCTAAATTTAAAAGAAAGCCAGAAGAAGCAGCCATTTAATTCCCAAATCATTATAGAAATACAATTTCCCTTGAATCTCTAAGTGTCCTCTAGTTCATCTACTCTGGGTTCCTTCGAGCGCTCGGAATCAAACGCAGTGCATGCTGGGTAAGCACTCTAACTCCTGAGCTACACCCCCTGCCTTCTGCTGTTAGAAATCCTAGCTGGAGGGGCTGGAGAGATGGCTCATCGGTTAAGAGCACCGTCTGCTCTTCCAGAGGACCCGGGTTCGATTCTCAGCACCCACATGGCAGCTAACAATTGTCTGTAGTTCCAGTTCCAGGCAAACACCAAGGCAAATAAATAAATAAAGTTTAAAAAAAAAAAAAAAAAAAGAAATCCTAGCAATTACCCCCGCAACCTCCTGGAGTCAACATTGATTATTAGTGACCAGGGCCTTATTGGAAGCCAGGACATGATCTTGTACAAGATAGTTTACTGCAGTTGAAGGCAATTCTCAGCGAGGTCCTTTCCTGGGAACCTTCACCTGCCCACAGCCCCGGCTGACAAGAGAACAGGTGCCAATCCCAACAGAACCACGAATCGTCAGTGCACACACTGAGCCAGATTCTAACAAGATCTCCCCATGATACCTCTGCATATTAATGTTCCTGAAGGATAGGCATACTGGTCAGCTTCTGTCCTTACAATGAGATACGGGATACAGATAACTTCCTGAAGTCTCATGAGGAGGTTGGCTCATGGTTTTGGAGATTCTAGTCCAAGATCAAGTCAGCATATTGCTGTGGGCCTTGAGCAGCATGGAGTGTGTCTCATGGTCAAGAAGTCCACAAGAATCAGAGGGTGGGAAGGGAGAGAGAAAGTATGCCTCTCATGACCTAAACTCTTCCCACAGGGCTCCTTCTCACAGTCCACCACATCTCAAAAACACTACCACAGGGACCACATCTTTGCCTTCAAGACCTTTAACATCCAAACTATAGCTATTGAATTAAAGCTGGTTCCAGAGTTGTGTGTCAGGGTCCCTGATGGGCTCCTTAACCCCTGTTTCTTGTTCTCTACCCTGACTGAGTCTGTGGTGGTTGGATTGAGTTCTGAGGTTGACATTGTTGGTAACTTCTGGGCATGCTGGGCTGAAGGAGCACCATTAGCAGGGCCATGATGGTACATGACTTGAATCCCAGCAGGCAAGCATACTTTGAGTCTGAGGCCAGCCTGCTCTACAGCTTGAATTCCAGAACAGCCAGGGCTACAGAGAAAACTTGTCTCAAAAAAACAAAAACAAGGGGCTGGAGAGATGGCTCAGCGATTAAGAGCACCGTCTGCTCTTCCAGAGGACCAGGGTTCGATTCCCAGCACCCACATGGCAGCTAACAACTGTCTGTAATTCCAGTTCCAGGCAAACACCAAGGCAAATAAATAAATAAATAAAGTTTTTTTTTTTTAAAAAAAAAAACAAAAAACAAAAAAACCAACCAAATAACAAGTAACCAAACAACAACAACAAGTGTGAGTGTGTGTGTGTGTATGTGCATCTAAGCCAGGAAATGCTGTGAGTTTAGCTTATATGACAAAAAACCCTCCCTTAGTAATAATGTAAGTATAAATCTATTTGGGGAGAGATGGCTCAGCAGTTAAGAGCACCGATTGTTCTTCCGGAGGACCTGAGTTCAATTCCCAGCAACCTCATGGCAGCTAACAACTGTCTGTAGTTCCAAGATCTGACACCCTTACACAGTTAAACATGCAGGCAAAACACCAATTCACATAAAATAAAATAAATACATAAAAAATATAAATATATTAAATATTAAATGCATTTAAAACATACCTGGAGATAACTAGGGTCGAAGTTGGTTCCCTCCTCTGAGGTGACTTCAAGGACACTGTCTTCTGTGTGCTCTGCCGTCATTAACATACTGGACTGTTCACTGTGGTTTCCATGTAGCCGGACCTGAGAAGAGAGGGGTCCAGCTGTGATCTGTTTCTTTTAGAAGGAAACAAGAACCTCTTTGGAAGTCCCCTCTCTGGTAGACCATCTGGTTTTACTTTCATAAATCCACATCATTACAGTTATTGCAACAAGATTCTCTCAAAAGCCAGTCAGTGGAAAGAGGGTAAGTCAATCTGAAGTCCTCCAAGAGAATATCACAAAATCCAGAGAAGGAGGAAACAGCCCTTCCAGTGCTCACATACCCTGGGAAGAAAGCTGGATGTGGTTTGGAGACAGGATCTCATATATCCTATGCTGGCTTCAAACTTGATATAGCCAAGGTGACATTGAACTTATGATCTGCCCACCATTTTCCCCCAAGTGCTGGGATTGCAGGTTCTTAGTTAGGGTTTCTATCGCTGTGATAAACAACAGGCCCAGAAGCAACGTGGGGCGGAAAGGGCTTATTTGGCTCACACTTCCACATCGCTATTCATCATCAAAGGAAGTCAGGATAAGGACTCAAACACCAGGAACCTGGAGGTAGGAGCTGAAGGCGTCATGAAGAGGTGCTTCTAACTGGCTTGTTCCTCATTGCTGCTCCTTCTCCTGTTTTTTGCTGTTGTTGTTTTTCTGTGTGGCCCTGGTGGTCCTGGGACTTGCTTTGTAGACCAGGCTGTCCTCAGATTCACAGAGATCTCACCATCTCTGCCTTCTGAGCGCTAGGATTAAAGGTATATGCCACCACCACCCAGCCAGTCTGCTTTCTCATAGAACCCAGGACCACTAGCCCAGGGGTAGCCCCACCCACAATGGACTGGGCTCTCCCCCTCAATCACTCATTAAGAAAATACCCTACAGTTGGGCAGTGATATCTGGTGTCACATGTCTTTAATTTCAGTGCTCAAGAGACAGAGGCAAGCAGATGTCTGTGAGTTCAAGGCTAGCCTGGTTTACAGAGTAAGTTCCAGGACAGCCAAGACTACATAGAGAAACCCTGTCTCAGAAAAAAGAAAGAAAGAAGGAAGGAAAGAGAGAGAGAAGGAGGGGAAGAGAAAGAGAGAGAGAGAGAGAGAGATCCTACAGGCCTGCTGACAGCCTGTTCCGATGGAGGGAATTTCTCAGCTGAGGCTCCCACCTTCAGATGATGCTAGCTTGTGTCTAAGCTGACATAAAACTTGCCAGCACAACAGACATGTGCCACCATGTCTGACTTAGGAACTGAATTTTATTTATTCATTTATGTGCACTTGTTTTTCCATGGGTGTCAAGTCCCCTGGAACTGGAATTGCAGACAGTTGTGAGCTGCCATGTGGGTGCTGGGAATTGAACTCAGGACCTCTGGAAGAGCAGCCAATGTTCTTAACCTTAGAGCCATCTCCGCATCCCCCAAACTGGATTTCCTAATTCAAAAAAGAAGACATATACACTAACAAATCAAATTTGTATTCAATAAAACTACTTCTCTCTTCCATCTTAGACCCTAGTGAGAGAGGGGAGGAGTCTGAACTCATTCCTGGCTACTGTTAGCTCGCCAGCCTAGGACATGGGTGCTTCTTGTCCTGACTGCCCCTCCCAAATAAGCACACAAAAACTTACATTAATCACAAAATGTTCAGTCAATAGCTCAGGCTTGTTACTAGCTAACTCTTACACTTAAATTAACCCATATTTCTATTTATGCTTTGCCAGTTGGCTCAAGGCTTATTATCTCATTTTTTTATACATCCTATTTGTTCGGCAACTGGCTGTAATCTCTCCTGACTCCGCCCTCCTCCTTCCCATCATCCTCAGTTTGGCTTTCTTGCCTAACTTACTACTCAGCTACTGGCTTGTCAACTTTTTATTAGAGAGTATTTATTAAAGAGAGTAATACATATTCATAGTATAGAAAAGGATTGCTCCACAGCAGGTATGCGTTTAAGTATCTAGGAAGAAGATGGGCCAGAGTTCAAAGTGGGAGATCCGTCTTCTCTGAAGTCTCTGAAAGCATCTGGAGAGACAAGTTAGTCAGGGGGAACCATCTGGGTGGCCTGAGATCAGAGTATAGCTCCATGTGTGTTACATTCTGCCTACAGACCTCACAGGTCTGTGATGGTAGGAAGGCTTTGAAGGGGCAGGGTAGCTTTGAAACACCAAAGCTTCAAGGTCACGAGTGCTTTGAGAGGTGAAAGCCTGGCTCTGAGATGCTGTGACACCAAGCATTTTTAATCAGATGGAGTACAGTAGCACTCTTGGTGGAAGCCAGAGAGGGCACAGCTAGCTGCAGGTGTATGTCAGTTGGTAGAGTGCTTGCCTGGCATTTGTGAGACTTTGGGTTCAATCCCCAGCATCACATAGGACTGGACTTGGTGGAGCATGCCTTGAAATCTCATCACCTGGAAAGTAGAGGCAGGGGGATAAAATGTTTAAGGTTATTTTTGGCTATATAGTGTATAGCGAGGTTGAGGCAAGCCTGGCACATTAGACCCTGTTTCAAAACAGAGAGAGAGAGAGAGAGTAGAATCTGCATCTCCATCTCATCCTTAGTGGCTACTGCAGCATTAGAGAACATTCTCATAGGCTGGTGATGTGGCTTTCCAGGCAGCCTCCCTGGGATTCCCTCTGCCTTTGCCACTTACCAATGCCTTCTCCACAGGGTGCTGTGAAGATTTACTCAGGTCACATGCTTAGCCTGACACATGAGTGCCATGTTCATGACTGTCTCCTATGTGGGATCCAGCCAGGTGCAGAAGGCCCAGGATATTGCCTTAGTAAAGGACAGTGGATCAGGGAAGAAAAAGAGCCCCAGGAATAACAGGTCCATGCAGGAGAGAAGAGAGTGGCCTGAGCCAGGAGAACGATGTTTGTTTTCATGGAGATGAATAGATGTTTTTACTCTCAGGCCTCAGCTCTCAGAGGACATAATTTACTCAGGCCAGACAGGGACTAAAGCTGGACTTCATGGAGGCTTTTGCTTGGTTAGCTGAGGAGATCTGATTTCATTTGGGGGGCAGGAGGGACATCTTAAGAACAATTAGAACTATATGAGGTATAATCCAGAGCTCTGTGCAAAGAGCTCAGAAAGGGGATGGTCCAAGGAAGAGAGGGAAATTAAGATTATTTCATGGACTGTGGGAGAAGGCAGATGGCCCTGAAAGCCGATGGTAGGCACTGAGAACAGAGACGAAGGGACAGATGTGAAAGAGATGCTTGGTAACAGAGCCATTTCAGGCTATAGAAGCACCTGCTTACCCAAGTCTTCAGTGGTTTCAATAAAAACAACAGAGTTTCAGAGACTTTTACCAAGAGTATTTTATCGAGTGCAGCCCAGGAGCCGCTGGACTGTTCATCACCTGCTCACAGGTACCATCCTCAACAACCAAACAGTTCTCTATGATCAGACTTCCAATTGTTTTTAGTGAAGTCACACACTGAACGATGATTTCTCCACTATGAATATCTCCACTGATTTCCTGTTCCCAAATTACTTTACACGTGTGGATACTGTGCTATTTTACCATCTGCTCATATTTAGATATTTTATATATTTTTATTTTATGTGAATTGGTGCTTTGCCTGAATGTATAACTGTGGAAGGGTGTCAGATCTTGGAATTACAGACAGTTGTTAGCTGCCATGTGGATGCTGGGAATTGAACCCAGGTCCTCTGGAAGAACAGTCAGTGCTCTTGACCATCTCTCCAGCCCGATTTTTAAAAATTTTATATCTTTATTGTTTGTGTATGAGTGCTTTGTCTACATGAATGAATGTGCATCATGTGCATGCCTGGTGCCCAGGGAGACCAGAAGACAACATAGGATCCTCTGAGTGGAGTTGCAGACAGTTGTTAGCTGCCATGTGGGTGCTGGGAATTGAACTCAGGCCCTGAAAAAGCAACTCTTAGCCATTGAGCCATATCTAGCCCCTAACCTCGACTTTCTTTCTCATCTGTTAGTAGAGGGAAGTATTGCTTCCCTTTCTAGATGAAGTAATTATGCAATATGATACAAATATAACATGTTATTTTCCCAGTTATCTCAACTGCAGATACTGAGTGCATGTGATACTAACAGTCATTCAGAAATCTAATTTTTAAAAATGAAAACACAAGGCAAGGGTGTGGGAGGGCTGGTGAGATAGTTCAGCAGGCAAGGTACTTGCCACCAAGCATGGTAACCTGAGTTAGACCCACGAAGTAAGAGAAAACTGACTCCCTAAAATAATGCTCTGTCATCCAATTACATGCCATCACACACACACAGAGAGAGAGAGAGAGAGAGAGAGAGAGAGAGAAAGAGAGAGAGAGAGAGAGAGAGAGAGAGAGAGAGGAAAGAGAAAATGAGAAAGAAAGAACAAGAGAAAATGAGAAAATAAATATAAATTTAGAAAAATAATAATAAAGTAGAAAAGCAATGTAACTAAGGAAAATACCTAAGTATGTCCTCTGCTACTCACAAGCAGATGCAAACATATACACACATTTTTTTGAACATCTTATTACATGCACAGACATCTACAAAGGCACAACAGAACTGTGGACAGGTTCTGAGGAAGAGATTTATCTAACTGGGAGGAGTGAAGAGGAAGCGTTGTGTTGTGTACTGTTTGCTTGTCTATCCAAGGCAAAGCTTTCTTGAGGTCCACCAGGCTGACCTTGAACTGACCTCCCCCCTCTGCCCCCTGAGTGCTGGGATAATACCCGTGTGCAACAGTAAGAGTTAACATTGACAAGTTGACAGTATCTAGAATGCCCAGGAGACAAGGGTCTGGGCACATCTGTGAGGGCTGAGGAATTGTCTAGGTGGGCTGATTGAAGTGGGAAGATGTGTCCACTGCTGGCAGCATCACTGCCTGGGCTTGGATCCTGGCCTGAATAAAAGGAAGGAAAAGGTTCCTGAGTGCCAGCATCCATCATTCTCTGCTTCTGCCTGGAGTGGGGGAGACCAACTCCAGCCACCTCCAATTCTTTGCCCTGGTGGACTGTACCCACAAACTGGAGCCAAAATAAGCTCTTCCTTTCTGAAATTGCTTTTCCAGATGTTTTATCACAGCAACAGCAAGAGTAATCAAGGCAACTGCTATGCCTGGCTATACACATTTAAATATGTTTAGAATTTTAGATCATGCTCATGTGTGATCTATTTAAATTCTAAATCAGTTTTTGACGATATCATATGCAGTACAATTTACATCACAAGTGAAATGTGTTGCTCAAACAAAATCCAACAACAGGTCCTATCACCCATTTTAAAAACACTATTATTTGAAATAACATTATTAGTTTTACAGCCCTTTGTTCATCCATGGGAAAAACCTTAAAGAAGATTCAGTTGACTCAATGACCCTGGGGTTAAGCAGAGTCACTGCAGATGTTATCCATACGTATACGAAGTCATTAAAAACATCCCAGTCTGCAGTGGTGGCACATGCCTTTAAGTCCAGCACCTCAGAGAGACAGAGGCAGGCTGATTTCTGAGTTCCGGGCCTGATGTCAGAAGTTTCTCTGTCCCACCCAGCCAGCCTCACAGCCATTAGTCCCAAATAATCACACAAAGGCTTATATTAATTATAAGCTGTTTGGCCTATGGCTCAGGCTTATTACTTGCTAACTCTTACTATTAAACTAACCTATGATTCTTATCCAGGTTTAGCCATGTGGCTTGGTACCTTTTCTCAGTGCTGCATTCTCGTCTTGCTTCCTCTGTGTCTGTCTGGCATCTTCTGTTGCCTTTCCTCTTCCCAGAATTCTCCTCTTCTGGTTATCTCATCTATACTTTCTGTCTAGTATCTGGCCCATCAGCATTTTATTAAACCAACATTTGCAGTGACAAATATTTACAGTGTACAATAGCATAATCCCACAACATGGGCCAGCTTGGTCTACAGAGCAAATTCTAGGTCAGCCAGACCTATCCAGAGAAACCCTGCCTTGAAAAACCAAAACAAACAAATAAACAAAAACTCTATAGCTATAAAATTTGGATTCCTTCACCTCACCCTTTTTAAATTTAACATACCTTAGAAATGTTTCGTACTACTTTTGAATTAATGATGGCTACAAAAGTCTTAGCTGCTGAGATGATTCTGTGAGTAAAGACTTTGCTGCTTCACCTGATGACCTGAGTTTGATCTTCACATGCTAGAAGGTGAGAACTGAGTCCTGCCTATTGTCCTCTGAGCTCTGTATGCACGTAAGTGCACATGTACATACATGCATGCATGCATACACACAATGTAATGAACCAGGTGTGATAATACCAGTACTCAGGAAGAGCTCTGTGAATTTAAGGCCATCCTGATCTCCACAGTGAGCCTCAGGTCAGCCAGGGATACATAGTGAGACACTATTTAATAATAATTACTTTTTTAAAAGCCTGTGTCTTATCCTGAGTTTTCCATTCCCCTCTGGTCCATGTGGCTCTGTGACTCTTTCTTCGCTTGAAAATAGCAGAGAGGGGCTGGAGAGATGGCTCAGCGGTTAAGAGCACCCTCTGCTCTTCCAGAGGACCCGGGTTCGATTCCCAGCACCCACATGGCAGCTAACAACTGTCTGTAGTTCCAGTTCCAGGCAAACACCAAGGCAAATAAATAAATAAAGTTTTTTTTTTGTTTTTTTGTTTTTTTTTTTTAAAAAAGAAAGTAGCAGAGAGTCCCATGAGATAGCTAATTCCATATTCCTAACAGTTTTCATGAATTGAGTAAATAATTACTTTTTTAAACATTGTATGACAGGTTGCCTGGTTTCTTATTAGGACTGATAAAAAACTGGGCCTGGTGGCATGTGTCTATTGTCCTGGCTAACCGGAAGGCTTGAGGCAGGAGGATGGTTAGAGACCAAGAGTTCAAGTCTAGCTTGGGCAACATAGCAAGATCTTTAATAAAGAAGTGCAGTGCTGAGAATGGGGCTCAATGCTTGCTTAGCATGCACAAGGCCCTGGGTTTGGTCTCAAACATCACATTGTTGGTTTCTCGAGTGAGAAGAGACACACACACACTCATGCTACCAAGGCCACACGAGGGTTTATTTAAGGAAGTTCCCAGGTGGGTACAGAAGCAGAGAAGCAGGACAAGAGGAGAGAAAGACCATAGCATGGTGTCTCTTTTTAAGAGAAGGGGTGTGCATGGGTTTATGCAGCCACGCCCAGGGGTGTGCCTCCATATGAAGTGCATCCCACCGGAGCCATGTTGGCTCGACCACATGGAGTACCAGGAATACTTACACACATGAAGCAGGTGTGGTGGTACATGCCTAGAGCCTCAGCCCTAGAAGGATCAGAAGCAATCGAATCAGAAGTTCAAGGTCACCTTGCTACATGGCAAAGTTTGAGGCCAGCCTGAGCCTCATGAGATACTGTCTCAGAATAAAATTTTTCTTTTCTTTTTTTTTAAATATGTATTTTTGGGGGCTGGAGAGATGGCTCAGAGGTTAAGAGCACTGACTGTTCTTCCAGAGGACCTGAGTTCAATTCCCAGCAAAACCACATGGTGGCTCACAACCATCTATGATGAGGTCTGGTGCCCTCTTCTGTAAAACTGTATGCATAATAAATAAATAAATCTTTTAAAAAAAAATATGTATTTTTGATCACTTTATTTATTTTGGTTTGGGGTGTTGTTTTTGTTAAATTAAAAATTTACTTATTATGTATACAGTGTTCTGCCTGCATGTATGTCTGTAGGCCAGAAGAGGGCATAAGATTTCATTACAGATGGTTGTGAGCCACCATGTAGTTGCTGGGAATTGAACTCAGGACTTCTAGAAGAACAGTCAGTGCTCCTAACCTCTGAGCCATCTCTCCAGCCCCTTCAAAATAAAAATTTTCAAAAGTGCAAAGCTTTATGGTTTGTTTGTTTTCTTTTGGTTTTCTGATGTAGCCATGGCTGTCCTGTAACTCACTATGTAGACCAGGCTGGCCCTGAACTCATAGAGATCCACCTGATTCTGCCTCTTGAGTGCTTGGATTAAAGGTATGCACATCATCACCCTGATAAAATTTTATCTTTGAATATTAATCAGAGTTGTATTGAAGAGATAGCTCAGCAGTGAAGAGCCCTTGCTGCTTTTCCAGAGAACCTGAGTTCGATTCCCAGCACCCATGTCTGGCAAGTCACAACTGCCTGGAACTCAGTGTCAAAGGATCCGATGCCCTAGCCTCTGTGAGATCTGTACTAGTAGACATGCACACATCCACATAAATAATAAATAAATCTTTTTTTTTAAATATATCAATTATGCAGGGCAGTGATGGCACACGCCTTTAATCCCAGCACTAGGAAGGCAGAGACAGATAGATCTCTGTGAGTTCAAGGCCAGCCTGATCTACAGAATAAGTTCCAAAACAACCAGAACTACACAGGGAAACCCTGTTCCCAAAACCCAAAAAAGTATCAGTCAGAGTTGCATGAGAGAGAGTGAGGATCTTGTAGATGTCTTCAAAGTATTTTTATGAGGCCTGGGAGATAGACCAATGGATAAAGCATTATACAGGCAAGTATGAGGATCAGAGTTCAAATCCCCAGCTCCCACATTAAAACACACACACACACACACACACACACACACACACACACCCAGAGAGAGATAAGCAAAAAAAGACAGGCAATCATGGTGGCCCACGGGATCCCCAGAGCAAGCTGGGTAGCTAAACTCATTGAATAAGCTGGTGGGGTAGTTAGATTAGCAGGGCTGGTGAGCCCCAGATTCAACAAGGGACACTGCCTCAGTCAATAAAACTGAGAATGATCCAGGAAGATACCAGATCTCAATCTCTGCTCTCTACATGTGTGCACACACAAATTCAAACCTGCACATATGTGTGTCCATATACATACATGCACATACACAAATACACATGCCCCCAAAAAGTGTTTTTATGGAAGTACTGAAGTTACAAAACTAGATGCTTTATCCAGGGACGATGAATAGTTTCTTCACAAAATGTTGATCTAGAATGAGGTTCATTTATACTTTATTGAAATGTCAGCTAGTATTACTAAATTGGGCAGCATTTAAAAAAAAAAACAGTTACCCTGTCTAAAAAGCAACAAAAATAACAAACAACAGCAACAAACAGATGTTGAAATTATTTCCCAGAAATTGCCAGATAATTATAACAGAATAATGAGATTGACCAGATTACAGAAAATATTCATTTTCAACAACTGCACTGTGTACCCACCCATCTGAGAACCATTCTGTTAAATGAGAAGTACTTGAACTTTTTTCTTTCAGATAAATTAAGGAATTGAATCTTTGCAACTTTTTTTTTTTTCTGGAAAAAAAAAAATGTGTTCAAATACAGGATTGCCAAGGCAGATAGTGGCTTTTGAAAGAATACTAATAAGTTTTTTTTTTCTTTTTTGTGGCTGAGGGCTTCTTTTTAGACACAGAAAAAACTCCTGCTATTCTTAAGCGTTTTGAAGCTCCAAAGACTTTTGATTGAAGCTTGTACACAATGCCACCGCTCTTTCTCATGATGGAGGGGGGTGCATGCGCGCTTTAAACAGCCTCTGAAGGGCTTCCCTTACAGCAGAAATTTCCAAGAAGAAATGATGAACGCCTGCCACATAAGGATATTGTGAAAGAAAATGGCAAATCTTGGTGGCAAAATGGGTCCACAGAAAAATGTTAAGTGAAAAAATAGTTGTTGATCATTTCTCTCGGTCAGCAAGAGTTAAGAAGGCAATGCGGTGGGCCCTTGCTGGTGTCCCGGAAGCCCACCTTTCTTCCCAAGGTAATGGTTATTTCTCATGGTCAGCTTGAGAGCATTTAGAATACAGACCTGGATGTGTCTGAGGATGTTTTTGGAGAAGTTTAGTTGGCATAGAAATACCCAACCTGAATGTGGCCAGCACTATCCCATGGATTGGGGTCACAAACTGAATAAATATAAAGTAGGGACAAGATGGCTCACTGGGTAAGGAACTTGTTGCCTTATGACCCTAGATCAATGTTCCACATGGTGGAAAGAGAACCAAACAAATCCTGTAGGCTGTCCTACGGCCGCTATGTACATGCCTTGCCATATAGATGCATGTGTGCACACACACAGACACACACAGAGACACAGACACACACACACACAGACACAGACAGACACACACAGACAGACACACACAGACACACACACACAGACACACACAGAGACACAGACACACACACACACAGACACAGACAGACACACACAGACAGACACACACAGACACACACAGACAGACACACACAGAGACACAGACACACACACACACAGACACAGACAGACACACACAGACAGACACACACAGACAGACACACACAGACACACACAGAGACACAGACACACACACACACACACAGACACACACAGAGACACAGAGAGAGAGACACACACACACACACTACGACAAACATAACTTTTTTAAGGAGACAATGAACACAGTACCCATATTGCATAGCTCTGCTTCCTGATTACAGGCACACAGCTGGCCGCCTCACACACCTGCTTCATGTCTTCTCTGTCAGGTGGACGGTACCCTAAAACCACGAGCCAAATAAATCCCTCCTGTTATGCAATGAAGGTGAATGTCCTCCCCCAGAGGCTCATGCATTCTAACATTTGCTTTCCAGCTGAAGTACTATTTTAGAATCTCACAGAAACTTGAAGAAGTGGAGCCTCCATGGAGAATGAGTGACCAGAGGCAGGCCTTTGGGACTTCATAGCCCCATCACACCTTCTGTCTGCCTTCTATTCCCGGATTGCCAGTTGTCTTAGTCAAAATCCTATTGCTGTGAAGAGACACCATGACCACGGCAACTCTTATAAAGGTAAAGAGTTAGCAAGTTATATGCCTGGGACCCAAGTAAATCAGCCTAAAATTAACACAAGCGTCTGTGTGTTGTCTGGACTATCCCCGCCTGGACCAGAGGTTTAGTCTCACTCTCAGCCCCGCTTAACCTCAAATAATCACACAGACACTTATTTTTTTTTTTATGCCAATCGACCTAGGGCCCAGGCATATAATTTGCTAACTCCTTCATCTGAACTCAACCCATCTTGTTCAGCCATGCGGCTCGGTACCTTTTCTCAGAGCAGCATTTCAGCTTCTTTCCTCTGCATCTACTGCCGTCTCATTGTCGTGTCTCCATTGCATCTCTGTGGCATCTGTCTCTGTTTTTCTTGTACTTAGAGTTTTCTTAGCATGATAGCCCTGCCCACACTTCCTGTCTGCCTTCTGGCCAATCAGCTTTTTGTTAAACTATTAGGTGGGACATATATTTACAGCATAGCATAATCCCACTAAATCTGTGTGATTATTTGAGCCTAAACAGCAGAGAGGCTGAAAGTGGGTCCGAACCTCTGGTCCAGGCCCAGAAAGTCCGGGCCAGAAACCACATACAACAAGCAGGATTTCTTATTCAAAATCCAGAGCTTACCAATATGGTGAATCTCACAACCAGCTTTTCTGCAGATCTGTCTCTAGCCCTCAGGACTGGGATTGTAGGCAGGCTGCCTGGCATTTACATGGATTCTGCAGATCTCAATTCGAATCCTGGCTCTTCCTATCAAGGGCTTTGTTTGTTTTAAGACAAGATCTCACTATGTAGCCCTGCCTGCTCTGGAACTCAGTAGGTAAACCAGGCTGAGTGTACTGAGACCCACCTGCCTCTGCCTCCCAAGGGCTGGGATTAAATGTATACATCACCAGGCCTGACTCATGCCAAGGGCTTTAACCGCAGAGCCACCTCTCTAGCCCTCACGCGCCTTTCAGAATTCCTTTTTTGTTTTGTTGGGGTTTTTATTTTGTTTTCAGATAGTTTCCCCTCTCCTCTTCTGCATCCGTTCCCATGCCCCAAGCCTCCCTCCACTTCCTGCCCTCCAGCTCCACTCCTCCGGACACCCAGTTAACTCTGCTGCTGTCCTAGACGATTGGAAAGTCTAACTTAAATAACTAATTCTCCTTAAGGATAAAATAGAAGTGTGTGTGTGTGTGTGTGTGTGTGTGTGTGAGAGAGAGAGAGAGAGAGAGAGAGAGAGAGAGAGAGAGAGAGAGAGAGAGAGAGAGAGAGAGATTCAAGGCCCCTCACCATGCCCTTTTTCTCTTGTCTCTTCTGTTTCCTGTTCCCCATATGCTGGCACCTTGGCCGTCTCCCTCATTCCTGAGGCCTGCTTATTCTTGCTCGCATGTAGTATTCAAGTAATCTGGAACTACAGCTGATTCAGCTTGGCAAGGAAAGAAAAAGGAAAAGCATGCTGTCTAGACAGACAAGAAATTAAGACCTGGCAGTGGGGTGCACACCTTTAGTCCCGAAGCTCTGAAGGCAGAGGACCTCTGTGAGTTTGAGGCCATCCTGGTTTACACAGTGAGACCCTTTCTCAAAAGAAAAGATTAACACTGTGCTTTGTAGGTTTTTTTTCTTTTTACTCTTTGGGGCCTACCACCCCGCTTCCAAATAAACACATGGAAACTTATTCTTACTTATGAATGCCCAGCCTTAGCTTCTCTTGTTTCTAGCCAGATTTTCTTAAATTATTCTGTCTACTTTTTGCTTCTGGGCTTGTACCTTTCTCTGTTCTATATACCTTTCTTTCCTTCTTACTCCTGCCTGGCTGTGTGGTTGTGTGTCTGTGTGGCTGTATGGTTGGGTGCTGTGTGGCTATCTGGCTGGCTGTGTGGCTGGCTGGCTGTGTGGCTGGCTGTGTGGCTGGCTGTGTGGCTGTGTGGCTGGCTGTGTGGCTGGCTGTGTGGCTGTGTGGCTGGTTGGCTGGCTGGCTGGCTGGCTGTGTGGCTGTGTGACTGGTTGGCTGGCTGGC
>PVIH01022515.1:0-26965 GCA_004025045.1 Sigmodon hispidus | reverse complement strand
ATGGGGTTCAGATCTAAAAAGGGAATTCTCAGCAGAGGAACTACGAATGGCTGAAAGGCACCTGAAAAAGTGCTCTTCATCTTTAGCCATAAGAGAAATGCAAATCAAAACAACTTTGAGATACCACCTAACACCTGTTAGATTGACTAAGATAAAAGGTACAGATGACAGCTTATGCTGGAGAGGATGCGGAACAAGGCAAAGCATTTTTAATGCATCTACTGGACACCTGCATGCTTTCCTTCAAGCTGTATTTATTCAGGTCCATTTCCAGATTTGTCACCAGACATTCATTTTGTCACTATCGAGTTGTTTGTGGTCTTCTTCATTCTGTTAACTAGAACTTTATTTCAGAAGCTTTTTCATTTGATGCAGTTCCAATCTTTATCCATTTCTTTAACATATATGTTTTTGGTGTCATATAAGAATTATTGCCAGATGTAATGCCTTGGTGTTTTCTCTGCTTTTCCCAGGATTTAAGTCTTACTTTTAACTAACTCACTTGTGTTTGTTTTTTGTACATAGTTTGAGATGATGATCCAATTTAAAGTGAATTCATGTGGATATTCAGAAACTCCTATACCATTTAATAAAAGGCTAGTATTTATTTCATGTTCTTGGCACTTATATTTAAAATAACTTGCTCACCTGTGCATGGGTTTATTTATGGACACTGTTTTTGCTTTTGTTATGTTTGTCTATATTTATGTCACCATCATTCTACTTCAATTGCTGTAGCTTTGCTATAATTATGAAAATAAGTAATATACATTGCTTAGAGTGGGGGTTGGATAAATCCTGGTATATTTGAGTATAATTGTAATTAATTACATTATTTTTTTCCTAGAGCTTACAAAGAAAGACAAGGTGATTTTATTTTTGTTGATGAGTTTAGGGTATTAAAAATGTTTTTTAAACCTGTTTTCTGACTACATTTCTTTAATAGACTCAACATGTTTATGTCTTACTGTGAAGTCAGCTTCTGGTGGCTGTGTAGTCAGAAACAGTGACTCCTGAATCCATGACAATTGTTTCTGGAAAGTTAACTGTGACCTCAGAGTATCAAGAGAGCAGGAGGAAGTAAGAACTCTTTTGTTACTTGATATGTGTCATCTTTGATATATTGTTAGTAACAAAATTAGTGACATTTGCTCTGCTAACAAGATTGACCAATGGGTTTAATCACTTATGTATTCCACATGGCAAGATCTCAACAAATGCATGCTGTGAATAGTTGGAGAGTGATTATTTTGTGATGGGACATTAAGAGGATTAGATTCCACTTCTACTCTATAATTTTCTATTTTTAAGATGAAAGATTTTTCATAAGATATTTCCTATCCACATTTCAACACCCCAATAATTTATTCCTGTGTGCATGTAATATAAAATACCATTCTCATTGTATCATGAAGTGGTATAAAAAAATTTAGTCTAATTACTTGGCAACAAAGCTCAAATTTGGCATGAGGTTTAATTGTCTAGAATTTTGCTTTATTGAAATTATGTTTATATACATGAGAGTAAAATAATATTTTAAAGATAACTTTTCTTAAAAGTGAATATTCTGAATCATTTACGCATTCTGATAACAAGTTGGGTGTATAAATTTAATATTTACTTCTATGGAGTGCACCCATTTCTTCACTGATTGCATCTTCAATGGAATAGTTTTCTCCAAATGCTGTCAGAACAGTTCCTCAAAGTTCACCCATCACAATTTTGTTGCTCTTGCTTTTAAATGCCTAGCACTGGTGACATTTCACAGCTCTTCATTTCATAGCATCTAACACCCCTTAGCTTACCTAGATGCTCATGCTCCAGGTTATTGAATCAAGTTGATTAAAACCGCTTATATGATGGCAGTTTATATTTTTGCCATACATCTTCTTTTTCTCTTTGGATGGTAACCATCTTCAACATTGACAAAGGCCATGAGCCTAAGTAGATGACTATTTAGGTATTTGAATTTCAAAGTTTACTTTTCACCCTCATTTTATTTTCTGTTAGGATCCATCCCAACTTACATTTAGCTATATTTCTACATGGCACACTGCTGCTTACTTTGACAACATTATGATACTTTAACATTTTATATACAGTTCACAAGCATTTCTCCTGTGTAATTCCAGGTCATGTTTCTGCTGAATCATGTCTTCAAGCTATAGTAGATGCTTGTTTAAAATTTCCTGCGATTATTTTTTTAATCAGAATTTTTTGCAAGACATTCTTTACTTCTTTATTTCTCAAACTATAAATGAAAGGATTTAATAAGGGAACCACTATTGTAAACAAAATAGCAGCTGGTATATCCTTATCTCCTTCTTCTAGCAAATTTGGTCTAATGTACATGAAGAAAAGAGATCCATAGAATAATGAAACAGACAGAAAATGAGATGCACAGGTAGAGAAAGCTTTGATCCTCCCCTCTTTGGATTTCATTTGGAAAATTGTAAAAACAATGTAAAGGTAAGATATGAGGACACTACCTATTGTGAAGACTTGAATTGATCCTGAAAAGACAAAGAGCACAAGCTCATTGACATAGGGGTCAACACAGGAGAGTCGGTACAAGGGAAGAATGTCACAATAAAAGTGGTTGATATAATTAGATCCACAGAATGCAAGTCTAAATAGTAGCCCCACATGTATCATGGAATGCAGGTTTCCAGCTATGAAGGCTCCTGTGGTCATCTGAAGGCAGAGCTTCTTGGACATCATGGTGTGGTATTGCAGTGGGTTGCATATGGCCACATAGCGGTCATAGGCCATTGCTGCCAGAAGAAAACAGTCTGCAGTTTCAACAGTGCAAAGAAAATAAAACTGTGCCATGCATTCATACAGAGAGATTATTTTGTTGTGGGAAAAAAAGTTCCCCAACATTTTAGGAGTGATAGCACAGGCACAGCAAGAATCCACAAGAGCCAGGTTTCCCAGAAAGATATACATTGGTGTGTGAAGAGAACGTTCTTTGGAAATCAGAATCACCAGGCCCATATTCCCTACCATGGTGATCAGATAGATGATAAAGAATACCACAAACAGGAGGGCCTTCATTTCTGGATGGTCTGTAAATCCTGTGAGGATAAACTCATGTTTCATGGTGTGATTTTCTTCAATCATTTCTGATTCTCTGAAGAAAAAAAAGTTTGGAAATAAAGTGCTAGTTTCCTGTCTGCTCAAAACATCATTGAGGTCTCTTTATTTCAAAGGAATAGATGCATTTTGGATAATGATTTTGCAAGTCAGCTGGACTTGAGTTGCATGTTCATCTATTAGTATAATTTTGTCTTTTTTGGGGGGCTGGATATTGAACCCAGCACATTGCACATGCTATGCAAGTGGCATGACCACCAAGCTATGTTCTCTGAATAAGTTATTTCTTTCAAACCTATTCATTAAACATGATCCCATTACATTTTAAAGAAAAAATTTATATTGAATTTACATAGGTTGTATTTTACTTATTTATAGGTATAAAAAAACACTTCTTAAAATACTGCTGAATAATTTTTAAACTAATATCCTTTTTTCAAAACAAATTCAATGGCTGTATTTGTAGTAGCTAAGGATAATGTTCAGAAGACTATTATTGCTACAAGATTGATAGCAGCAGTATCCAAAAGGTGGCAGGAATCCAGATGTGCATGGGAAGACAAATGGATAAAGTATGTGTATATGTAAAATGAAATATATGTATACATAAAATAAAGTATTTTTATAAAGGAATAGAGTACTGACATTACAACATACATCGTTTTTAATGCTGAATGAAGAAAGGCAGACAAAATAGATACATTCTGTAATTTTACTTAAGTGAGGTATCTATAGCAGACAAATTTAGAGAAAGAGACTCTAAACTGGGAATAAGAAATCGGGTTTAATGACCATTCATTTTCCACTTGGGAAGACGTAATAATGCAGATGACTGGTGGTAACAGTTGAACAAATGCTGTGGAAGTACACAGTTACATAGCCCAAAATGCTAAATTATATGTTATGTGTAATCTACCACAAAGCATATTTATACATATGTTTTCAGAATTTTTTCTCTCTCACAACTGTTTTTTTTTTTTTCATTTCTAGTGTTATTGGAGTATACACTAAAGATAAAATGCTTCAGAAAATGGGATATTTACAAAGCATTTTCTCCTGAGGACTGGAATGCACAATGAGAAGGCTGACACAGGGGGGAGATTAGAAGCGTGGGAATAGGCAGTCAGACACAAAGAACAGACATAGCAAGAGACAGTATGAAAGATAGAGAGACACAGAAAGAGAAGGTGTGAGGGGGAGAAAACAGTAAGGACTGTCTTAGGACTTCTAGCTTATTTGTAATATCACCTATGTTTGCAATATAAAAATGGGTATGTAAGTGGGTGTAAATATTATTAGAAGAAATTTCAGAAATCCTAAGGGTTACAACTGATAAATTCCCATGTAGATATAAAAATTCATGAATAAAATCAAATGTCAAAAGAAATGAATGGTTTTTGTAGTTTTTTTTCTATGTAAAACATAAATGATCAGAATTGTTGGAAAATAGATGAATGGCATAAACACTAATAATATTTTAATGAAACAGAAATGAGTGGCTTCCTTGCCAGAAACATACCACTTGAAATAGTGATATGAGTTTATTTTGTTTATCAAAACAGCAAGATTAAAAAATAATAATATTTGATCTGTACAACATGAAATAAAAACTTAGTTGCATTTCTGTAAATTGGTGAAATATTTAGAAAATTATTTAGTAGTAATGGATGAAATACTTAAATGTTTATACTCTTTTACCATTAGTGATGTATCTATCTGAAAGAAATAAAAAACACAAGCAAAGAATTACACATAATGACTCCCACTGTGATTTTATTAGTAGTGAAAATAGCATTTCAAATAAATGGTATGCATGATTAGGAACTGTCATTCACCCCTATGATGGCATATTGTACAATCACTACCAAAATATTTATTTCAGTGATAAAATAGACACAATATGGAAGAACAAAACAATGTTTTATGTATATAAATAATGTTTATATATAATCATAATCTCCAAATAAATACATATGACTATGATAGAAAAATAGCATGGGAAAGAAATATCAAAATGTTAACACTAGTTTTCTTATGCTTATTTCTTCTTTGCATTTTTATCCCTTTTTAAATTCTCTACAATAACTATTACTATAAAAATCAGGAAACAAAACTTTTCTTAACAAACAAATTTTAATTGTGCAGTGTTCTGTAACTTGGGACAAGTCTACTTTAATATTTGAGAAACCACCATTGTTTTCTCTATACCACAGCTTTATGTTAGATGAGCTCAGAGGTGTCTGCTGTGACAGGAGCATTGGCAGTTAGAAGTAGTAACTTACAGGCTCTGGTGTCCTTCCTAAGCATGGAGGAATACAGGTCTATAGGCTGTCCTTCAGGCTCCACACTACTCTCCTCCATGGAAACAGTATCTCTCTGAGGTCACCCTTTAGTCTTTCTAGGGCTTAGTGCTTTCATAGTATTTCTTGGTTGTATGATTGTTACACTTATTTAGATTTCACAGCATTTTAAAGCTTCCTGTCTACATTATACTGGTTTGAGATTTATTGGACATTTATTCTGTGCTATGTATTTTTCTTAGATTGGTAGTTGATCCTTTGAGGCATTTCCATAGGAACAGAGATCTGGATAGTTCTTAGCTGTACTCTAAATTAAGGGACAGAAGAAAAGTTTTGCCTAAATTAAGGGACAGAAGAAAAGTTTTGCAGCAGCAGAGGAAAGTTTCTTAGTTTTTAGTTGACCAAAAATAGTTCTGATCATTAAATCTTGGCTTTCTTGAATATGAAACCCTCAGAAACATTACTGAAAAGAAATGTAAATATATATATATATTTATAATTTGAATATTTTCTCCACTGAATATATTTTTGTGCCAACTTGATTCACCAAATATAATTTTCTACAACTTGTAAGTTGATTATAATTGATAAAATAATTTCACATTGGCATTTGTCTAAGAGTCATAAGATAAACTCTTTCAAATTTCACTGAGAATTAAAAAATCTGATGAAAGGTTAGTCTTTTCTCATACAATTAATTAGAACACAGAGGATATTCCCTAAACAAAAACTTAAATGCCATACAGGAAAGTGGAAGTACAATGACATTAATATTTTAAAATAACCTCGCAACATAACAAATGTATTCCTGTATTATTATGAAATACCTATTTATTTTGTTAAATTTGAGCTTCTCTTGGATTCAGAAGTGACACAAACAAATGGTAATATTTTTTCTAATATTTGGACAAAATATTGAGAGAAAGGGAATTTTAATATATTAAAATTGAGAAAATTGGAGACAACTCTAACTTAGAGAATGCCATTTTTCTAGACAAGTACATTTAAAATTCTTACCTAAGTTTCTGATGAGAAATGTATAGATGCCCGTTATTTGCCTAGTGTGTCTTTAAAGAGGGTCCAGCAGTTAACCTCTGTTCACTTGGTTATTTATGTCTGCATGTTATTGATAGATAATTATTCAAATATTCAAAACAATTCTAAGGAGACTTACTTGGCAGTGACATCAGAACATGGCCTGAGAGACCCAATCTTCTGAACTTTGTATCCAAAGTAAATTGGAGTAATTACTTATATCCTTGGAGATCTAGCAAGACACATATCTATTTTTAAACAAATTTAAAAGACTCAGAAATAAAATTAATTAATTTTATAATATTTACCAATTCGAGTTAAAAATAGCAAGTGATATAAGAAAATTTTTATTTGTTTGGTCAGCAAGAATTTCACAGTGAAAGTTGTAACTGAGTTAGAACTGTGATCTCTGAAGATAGAAAATATGGGCTATGGAATTTGTTCCTGGGAATAAGAAAAGTGGCTGAGGCCAGATATGTGTCAGGACTGTCCCTGAATGGATGCTTAGTAGTGAGGTCATTGTGTAAAACTGTGAAATTGAATCCTGAAATACTTTTAAGAATCTAAGGTATTAGAGATTCCCACTGATAAGACCTGATAACAGGGAGTAGAAGCAGCCTAAGAGAGAAGTATGTTGTAGCCAAAAAGGATGAGAAGAATTGGAGCTCTGAAGAGTACTTGGACATCAGATATAGAGATACACAGTTAGGAGCTTGCCCAGATGGCTTTTGTTCTTGCTATGGCCTTCCCTGAGTTTTGGAACAGTAACGTATAGCCTGTGCCATTGTATGCTGTAAGTATGTGATCTGCATTTTGATTTTGAATTTTACAGGTGATTATAGTTAAGAGATTACATGAATCTCAGAAGTGCCTCTGAACTTTGGTCTTTAGAACATGGTTGAAACTGTGATAGACTATGAAAACTTTTGAAGTTGAACTAAATGCATTTTGCATTATGATATTGTTATAAGCTTATGGGGGCAGAAAATGGAATGTGGTAGTATGAATGTGATTGGCCCCCATAAGCTCATAGGGAGTGACATTATTAGAAGTATGTCTTTGTTGGAGTGGGTATGGCTTTGTTGAAGTAGGTGTGGCCTTGTTGGGGGAAGTGTGTCACTGTGTGGAAGCATTTGACGTCTCTTTTGCTCGTATTTTCCTCAGTCTACTTTCTATTGCCTTCTGATCAAGATGTTGCCAGTACCATGTATGCCTGCATGCCACCGTGATGGTGATACCATGATGTTACTGAACCTCCAAAAGTGTAAGCAAACAACCCGAATTAAAGGTTTGCTTATAAGAATTATCATGGTCATGATGTCTCTTCACAGCAATAGAAATTCTAGCAAAGATACTGACGTATAATACAATATTACACCCACATAGGAATAATTCGACTTCTCTTTCTATTTTTGCACCATTAATTTTTTTCTCTTGGCTTATTGCTGTAGCTTTAAACACCACATTGTGAAAGAGTAGAAATAATGAACATTCCCGTCTCATTTATGATATTAATGGAATTGCTTTGGGTATTTGGCATTTATAATGATGTTATAAATGTGGTTTCATCTAATTCTAACCCTAGGTGACAACTTGTCAGAATTGATTGAGATGAAACTGCCTCTGGGTAAGACCACAGAAGTAGACTGATGTTCTGTACTCCTCATTCTCCTCCTACCTGTAAAAAGTGTGAACCAATAAAAAGGACATTTAGAAAACATCATGTTCCTAATTTTCTTACAAACTTGAGAATTTGTCTTTGCTGACCTAAAAAATACCTTGAATTCTTTTCAGCTTTAGAACTACAAATTAACTTCCACATATTTTACTGTTTATTCATGCAATAATTTCTTTATAGAGATCATTATATACTATATGATTATATGTTCTATTCTCATGGAAATTATCTTCTGTTGGGGGGGACATAGGGAGTAGAATGGGAGAAATATAAAAATGAGAAAAAGAGAATAAAGACAGTAAATGCTATGCTGGAGGTCATGTGATAAGAATAACAGATTTATTTTAGAAGAAATGAATGGAAAAATTCCATGAGGAAAGTTGAGTATCCAAGCTGAGATGTTACTTGCAAGAAATCAGTCATAGTAGATTGGGGAAGACCATGTTAGGTATAAGGGAAAAAGTTATGAAAATTCCTTAATATAAAATAAACTACCAGTGTTTATGAAATCTATCAAGACTGGGGAAAGTTCCTGAGGACTTGATGTCAATGCATTTGTAACATAAAATATAAACATTTTATTTTCAACTAAGAAGTATTTAGAGTGTGTATTAGTTTCCATAAACAAATTACCACAATCCTGGGAACTTGAAACAACAGAAATCTATTACACTACATTCCTAGAATTTAGAAGTCTAAAATGGGTCCTGGCAGGCAAAAATCAGGGCAGTGGTAGGATTATTTCTGGTGGAGGCTGTAGGGAAGAATTTATTTCTTTGACTTTTTTATTTTCAGAATCTGATCTTTCATGGCTGATGGTTCCCCTTTGTCTTCAAAGATTGTCAGCTAACATCATTCTGACATTGTATTGCTCTATTATAATTAATATTGTCTGTGTTTAATATTTAATGTAGAATATTGAGTGCATGTAGGGAATTCCTCCATCTTAAGTTCAGCTTATAAACCACCCTAAAAACATCCCACAACTTTTATTTGTTCATATCACATGATATGACATATTCACAGCATCCACGAATTAGGTATTTTAAAAACCCTCTTAATATCCTCCTGAGCAAGGTATGACAAAACCAGATGGAGGTACTCATTCATTAGTGGACTTTAAACAAAAAGCAAAGCATACCCAAGCTGCAAACCACAACCACTGAACAGCTTGGGATCCAAAGCATCTTGGAATAGCACCTTGGAGCCCATTTCCTCCAGAGGAACACCTAACACAGTCTTGATATTAGGATGACGAACTCGGACTTGCCTGGAGTGGATGCTGAACTGAGACACCTTGGGACTTTGGAATCTCCTGCCCTTGCTGGGGAGGAGATAAAGAGATGTGGAGAAGAGAGAGTGACTGGGAAGGGTGGGAGGGGGAGGAGAGTGTGGAAAAGGGGATACATGGATAAAAAATGAGACTTTATTCAAAAATAAATTAAAAAATCAAAAAAAAAACTCTCCCAGTTTTCACTATCAGATTCATATATTATGACTGAACATTCTATCTCCCCCCTCAGAAAATAGTTAAGTGGAAAAGAGAAACTCAGTGACTAAGATCTTAAAAAAATTGAGAAATATGGTGATGTTAGTGTATATAGAGAATTGTAAGTGGATATGCTCCTTGAGGGATATATTCAACTCCTTCCTATGACAACCTATCTGTTCCAAGTCAGTTACCTGGTACTAATGCTCCTGCCATCCATCCTGAGCAGTTTGCAGAAGTCCTTACCTACTTCCTCATGGGGCACTTTGTGCTTTGTTTGCACAGAAGGGAAAATCATTCTCTGTCACAAAACTTACCCAATTTCCAGTCTCCAAGGGGCACATGTCTCCAGTGAGGACATTCAGTTCTACGGAAATTTCATTGGGTATTATTAACTTGTACAAACTTCCTGAGCTAACTGGATCTAGTTAGAATCAATCAAGGTATACTCAGATATGATGATTTACTGTAAGAATTACTCTAAGTATAATTTGTTTTTCAAGAACATTATATGTGAAAGTTCTCAATACTTTCCACTGTGAAATTTTATTTTATTTTATTTTTTGGAATTCAAGTGAGATTTTATTGAAATAAATTAACAAAAAGAAATAATATTTTACCAACTATCTTTTCTGAAGCACATATAAAGTCAGGAAAATCAAGGATAAATAGACATATACAAATAATGCAACATATTCCAATACAAATAGACTCTCATGGGAACATTTGCCAATTACCAATTAAGCAGAAAGCCAATTTTTTCTTTTACTTTTTAAAATTTATTTTTAGAAAATAAAGTCTTTTTTCCCATCTATCCCCTTGCTTTCCCTTCCTTCTCTTCCCAACCCCTTGATGTGTGCCTACAGTTTCCCTCCTCCCCATTTCCCCATCTCCTACCCCAAAGGGGCAAGAAGTCCCAAGGTGGACCAACTCAGTATCCACTCCAGGCAGGTCCGATTTCCTTGTCGTAATGCCATGTCTGGGTTAGATGTTCCTCAGGGAAGTCCCATTCCAAGCTTAAAAACAGTCTAATCTCTCCCCTTGAGGCTCCACATACTGCCCATGTCAGAGGACTGCTGCCTATCCTTGGAGGGCCTAGTCCCTTTCTTGATGATTCCCCAGTGGCTGTTCTTAATTCACTGAGCTCCCCATAACTCCAGCAAGCCATCACTGTGGGAGTTTTCCTCATAAGCACTATTCCTTTGCTTATACAGTCTCTTCTCCCTGCTCCAGCTGGACCAGGAGCTCAGCCCAGTGTTCAGCCATGTACTTCTGTTTCAATCTCTATTCATTGTTTGACGTAAGTTCTGTGATGGCACTTGAGATATCTATTCTATTGTTTTTAGGGGAGCTTTCAAAATGCTAAACCGTGTTCAGAGCAAAGTCAGAGACTATACAAACTCCTTGCTCAGAGCAGACAGGAGACACACAAGTCCTCTTGCCACGGCCGACTAGGAGCTAAGTGTGAACCACTGAAGCCATGGGCAGATGCCACTGCAAGAATACATATAAAAATATAAAGAACAACAAGGCAACACCAGAAGAAACTGGTGGTTCTACAACTACAAGACCTGAACAGAGCAATGAAGAGGAAACAGAAGGAAACAACACCATGGCACCTTGAAGAAGATTATAGAAGCCGTAAAAGAAAATATAAAAAATTCCTTGGAAAAAATAGAAAATACAAACAAAAAATTGGAAAAGATGAACAAATCCTTGAAAGAAAGCTAGAAATTGAAATGGAACCAATAAAAAAGGCACAAAATGAGGCAAAAGTGGAGATGGAAAGCCTGAAGAAAAGAGATAGAACTATAGATACAAGCATAACCAACAGAATCCAAGAGATTGAAGAGATTACCACTGGAGTAGAAGACTCAATAGTGGAAATAGATACATCAGTCAAAGAAAACATTAAAAAAAGCCTTATCATAAAATGTTCAGGAAATTTGGGACACCATGATAAGACCTAACCTGAGAATAATAGGAATAGAAGAAGGAGAAAAATACCAGCTCAAAGGCCCAGATAAACAGAACACCAAATAGATTTGACCCCCAAAAAAGTCCACTCACCACATAATTATAAAGCCACAAAACACAGAAAAAAGAAAAAATTTTAAGAGCTACAAAAGAAAAGGGCCAACTTACATATAGAGGCAGACCCATCAGAATCACACTTGACTATTCAGTGGAAAAAATGAAAGCAAGAAGGTCCTGGTCAGAAGTTATAGAGACACTAAAAGAGCATGGCTGCCAACCTAGACTACTATGCTCAGCAAAACTATCAATCACCATAGATGGAATAAACAAGATATTTCATGACAAAGTCAGACTTAAATAATGCCTATCCACAAATCCAGCTCTTCAGAAAGCTTTAGAGGGAAAACTCCAACCTAAGGACCCCAGATACATATAGGAAACTACAAACAATTGATAATCCCACAGAAGAAAGGCCCAAAGAAAGGAAATACATATAAGGTACCACCAACAATAAGAGGAAATAACAACCAGTGGTCAGTAATATCCCTCAATCTCAGTGGACTCAATTCACCTATAAAAAGACACACTAACAAGATGGATACGAAAACAGAAGCCATCCTTCTGCTGCAGAAATGAAATGACAGACATAACAACAGACTGTTGGAGACTGACCCAGAACTATTTAGAATTTCCTGCTTTGTGGATGAGGTGTCCTTGGTAAATTACAAGATTTGCAAAAACGGGCTTCGTGGAGTCCTTCAAGATAAGGCGTCCTTGGTTAACTACAAGCCCTGCAGAAATGAGCTTCATGGAGTCTCCCATGATAAGGCGTCCTTGGCTAAACTTCGGGCCTTGCAAAAACAGAACGTCCTTGGCCCAATCATACAATGTAGGTTTAGATAAGGCCTGAAACAGTAATCAGCCAGCTGCAGAAGCCTGGGACCAAAGAGACCCTGCCCTGACCACCCCGACTTCTTCTGATAATTTTCCACTCTCCTCTCTCTGCTCCCCCTCCCTGCCTGAAGCCCTGCTTAAAAGCCTCAGCATTCATTCAATAAAGAGAGCCTTGACGTGACTCAGACTGACTCTTGTCGTTCTTTATGCGCTTGGCTCTGTCCCTCTCTCATCCCCATTTGCTTTTTCAGGTGGTTCCCTCCTCGAGACCCTCGAATAATTGGACCTGCTGAACAGGTCAAGTGGTGCCCAACGTGGGGCTCAAGGTACAGCAGTCACTGGACGACAGACGAGAAGAAGGTCCGGCCGGACATACGCATCCTGGTAGCCCGGACAGCATCACTCGTGTGACACGGGCTGCTGTGAGGTAAGACTTGTCGTCCCATAAGCTATGGGCAAAGTATTGTCTAAAGAAGCGCTCTTCCTAATGGAGATGAAGAGCAATCTCAGGGAGAGAGGGATAAGAGTAAAAAAGAAAGACTTGTTAAAATTTTTCTGTTTTGTGGAGGACAAGTGTCCCTGGCTGGTCATCAACAGCCTGGGCATTCACCCACTGACTTGGAATAAGGTGGGAAAAGGCATTAATAAAATGCTCAGAGAAGGGGAAAAAATCCTGGATGCATTTTTTAGCTTTTATGGAATAATAAGAGATATTCTAAAAGATTCAGAAGAGGATGGTAGAGTGTCTCATTTATTAGCACTCGCAGAGGACTTGTTAAATGATGTATCCTATCTACAGGAAAAAAGGGTGAGATAACCTCAAATAAGGCAGGTCAAAAACATGAAAAGACGGTTCAGAAAATTGAGAGTCCTAATGCCGTTGTAGCCAACACAGACGGGCCAGATGGAATAAAGCATGACAAGGCAACAGGGGAAACTAGCTCCCATACTCCTTCTCTAATAGATGAGCCCGTACTGGAAAAGGACTGGGATTCCCCTTTAATCAGACCTCCCCCTCCCATTAAGTCTTTGTATCCTGTCATTCACAAAGATAAGGGTGATGGTTGGCTGGACCCCACCTCGGAGGCCAATTTAGAGGAGGAGGCAGCCCGCTTTGAAAGGGAAAGATATGATCCACCTAGGTTTCTGACTTTATCGGTCCTCAAGCCACGCCTTCCGGCTGCCAGAGAGTTAAATGTCTTGCAATGGCCTCCCCCTCCTCTGCCTGAATTTGTCACTTCTGCCCCCTTAGACACCCCCTCCTCATTACCTGGGGTCTGGAGCCTGCTTGCTACCAAGGAATCTCTCTTAGGTCAAGTCCACAGTCTAAGGGAGGTCCTTTCATTAAAAAGAGAGCTTAAGGACCTCACCCACCAGATTCAAACTCTACAAGCTGACCTCACCGAAACGGACTCATCTCCTAAAGTGAGTGCAAAAAGACAGAGTACTCAGAGGCAGGCGCCCGCAGTGGCCCTCTCCTTCCCTGTAATGACTCGCTCAGCTGACCAGCCTCAGGCAACAGAGGAAACGGGACAGATAGAAGGGACTGAAGAAATAGAGGGGCAGCCAGATTCATCCCGAGATCAGGGGGAGGGAGACCAGGAGGAGGACGGTAGAGAAGCTGATGATACAACCTCAGGCTCTAAAGAGGAAGCCAAGCACAATAATCACGGCTCTCATATTTTCAAAAAATTAAGGCTTAGAGACTTGAAGGATTTACATTCGGCTGTTAAAAATTATGGCATTAATGCCCCGTTTACCATCTCAGTCCTGGAAGGACTTGGACAGGGAGGTAACCTCCTTCCACATGAATGGAACAAAATTGTCCAATCAGTCCTGACTCATAGCCAATATTTGAACTGGAAGGCCTAATTTATAGACAGGGCTGAAACGCAAGCTGCATTAAATAAACACAGCCTGCAGATGGCCTTCTGGTCCATAAACAAACTGACAGGGTGGGGCGACTTTGCCACGGAAAGTAAACAGAGAGGCTTGCCGGTAGGACTCTTGGCACAGACCTCTCAAGCAGTCCTAGCGGCCTGGCGGGCCGTCCCCTCCATGGGGTCGACCAGCACTTCGCTGCCCAAAATAATACAGGAAACTAATGAGCCTTATGCTCAATTTGTAGTCAGATTACTAGAAGCCACTGAGCGGATATTGGGAGAAGATGGCACTGAAAACATTATGGTTAAACAACTGGCTTTAGAAAATGCCAATGCAGCCTGTAGAGCCACTTTGAGGGGCAAAACTAAAACAATGGACCTTAATGGCATGATTAAATTGTGCAGTGAAGTAGATTCTTTTGATCACAAAATTTCAAAATCCATCAGTTTAGCCATAGGTACTGTGGGAAGTCAGGGGGAGGTAGGAATTGTTTCTGATGCAGAGCCCCAGGCCACTTTGCTCGCCAGTGCCCCACCAACGCACGACCCTCCATCAACCCCAATCCTGGGACTTCTTTCCCCAACTCTGACCCTCACAGTCCAGCCCCGGGGCTATGCCCCCGATGTAGGCGAGGATGACACTGGGTTAGTGAGTGCCACTCCAAATATGATAGTGATGGCCAGCCCCTGCCTGCAGTCCAGGGAAACAGGCTGAGGGCCCCGGTCCAGGGCCCTCCTTCGCAGCATCCATCCCCATTTCAGCTGAGGGCCAACAACAACCCTATCAACAGCCATCAGCAACAGGGGATTGCACGTCTCCAGGGCAGTCCAACTCACCTTGCTCAAACCTGTCTAGAGCCACCCCAGGCAGCATAGGTTTGGACCTCTGCTCCTCTGCCACCCGAATTATAAACCTGGAAGAGGGAACAGTAATAATAGAAACTGGGGTTTTTGGTCCTCCCCCACCCGGCATATTCTTCCTTGTCATCGGCTGAGCTTCCAGTTTGATACAGGGGCTTGTAATCACCCCATCCATTGTTGATGGCGACTACCACGGTGAAATAAAATTCCTGGCTTCAGCCTCCCGAGGCCCAGTTGCTATTCCCATGGGTCAATGAATAGCTCAGGCCCTGCCACACTTCCATTAACCGGGGGATTTCAATGCAAGCATCCCTCCCGTGGTTTCTCCCATCCCAGCTCATCAGACATATTTTGGGTACAGCAACTGACTGAGAGCCGACCCACTGTAAAGCTCCTGTTAGACGGGAAACCCTTCCTTGGCCTTTTAGATATGGGTGCAGACGCTACTGTTATTTCGAGAAGACACTGGCCCGCCACATGGCCATTGGAGCCCACAGCCACCCATCTAAAAGGAATAGGACAGACACAAAATACCCTTCAAAGTTCAAAAATATTACAATGGAAAGATCCTGAGGGAAACACAGGGACCGTTAAGCCTTTTGTAGTAGAGGGACTGCCAGTTAATCTGTTGGGCCGTGACATTATGACTCAGATGGGGGTCATCATGATGAGCACCAATGACAAAGTGACCCAGATGATGTTAAAAACGGGTTTCCTACCAGGAAATGGTCTGGGAAAACAAGAACAAGGGCCCATGCAACCTATTATGATCCAACAAAAACTAGACGGAAAAGGATTGAGTATGAGTTCTGAAGACCTTTTTTCCTAAAGACCACTGCTCTCCCTGCATGCCACGTTGACAAAATAACATGGAAATCAGATGACCCAGTGTGGATAGACCAGTGGTTCCTGCCTCAAGAGAAGGTCCAGGCTGCCCTTCAGTTAGTGCAGAAACAGTTAGACCAAGGGCACCTCGAACCTTCTATCTCCCCATGGAATACTCCTATTTTTGTCATCAAAAAAAGGACTGGAAAGTGGAGGTTGCTACAGGATCTTAGAGAAGTTAACAAAACTATGATGCCCATGGGGGCATTGCAACCAGGGCTACCCTCGCCTGTAGCCATTCCCAGGGGACATGCTAAAATAGTTATTGATATTAAAGATTGCTTTTTTTCTATTCCCCTTCATACTGCTGATTGTAAAAGATTCACTTTCTCTATTCCCATTACTAATCAGATCAGACCAAATCCATGCTTTCAATGGAAGGTCCTGCCCCAGGGGATGGCAAACTCACCCACTCTTTACCAGAAATATGTGGCCCAGTCCATTGACCCAATTAGAATACAGTTTCCTGAGGCCTATATTATCCACTACATGGATGATTTGCTGATCGCTTCTGAGACAGTGGAAAAGACGCATCTAGTAGCGCAAAGCTTGGTACGAGCCTTACAAGATAGAGGGTTTAGCATTGCCCTGGAGAAAATTCAGACACAGTTTCTGTTTCTGTTTCTGGGGTTCGAGCTACATCCTGAGCTTCTCTATACTCAAAAGATTCAAATCAGGAGGGATACCTTGCTCTGCCTTAATGACTTTCAGAAATTATTGGGAGATATCCAGTGGCTACGGCCTTACTTAAAAATGACAAAAGGAGACATACGTCCTCTTGAAGACATCCTCAAAGGAGATTCTGATCCCCTCTCTCCCCGCCACCTCACTGTGGAGGCGGAAAAGGTACTCAATAAAGTTGAGTTGGCCATCACCCAGCAACACATTGGGTTTTTCTCTCCTGCCTTACCTCTGCATTTAATAGTCTTTTCTACAGAATTTGTCCCCACTGGTCTGTTATGGCAAGAGTCTGTGCCCTTACTTTGGATACACCTCCCGATTGCTAAAAGAAGAGTCCTTCCTTTGTATCCCCTGTTAGTGTGCCAATTAGTGATGTTGGGAATAAGAACCTCCACTAGATATTTCAGGAAGGAGCCTGACGTCACCACTGTCCCATATGACAAAGAAAACCTAGAATGGCTATCTACACTTGACCCAGAATGGGCTACACTTGTTTGCTCCTATACAGGAAAATTCGATACCCAGGTGCCTAGTGAAAAGTTGTTACAGTACTTTTCTTTCACCCCTTTTTTCTTCCTCAAAAATACAAAGCTGAAGCCAATCCCTGATGCTTGCACAGTGTTTATAGATGGATCAAAGAATGGTCAAGCTGCCTATGTCTATAACCAACAACAAAGAATTATAAAAACGCCCTTTAATTCTGCTCAATTGGTGGAGCTTTACGCCGTTCTAGTGGTGTTTGAAGCATTTGAGGTACGACCCCTTAACTTGTATTCAGACAGTAGATATGTGGTGGGAGCCCTACAGGTCCTGGAAATGGTGCCAGTAATTCAGCCAAACACCCCAACTTTTGAGATGTTTTCAAAGATTCAGAGATTAATCTGCCAAAGGTCAAAGCCCTTTTTTTATCGGACACATTCATGCTCATACTGGTCTGCCCGGACCCTTGGCGCTGGGAAATGAACTCTCGGATGCTGCTACGTGCTCGCCCCTCGTTTTGCTTATAGAGCAAGACCAGATCATGGCTGCCTGCAAGGCCCACCGATTACACCACCTTAATGCCCAGACCTTGAGACAGAGATACTCACTCACCAGAGAGCAAGCTAGAGAAATTGTCAAAAGCTGTAAAAGCTACCTAATATTTCTGCCTGAGCCCCATTATGGGATAAAATCCAGGGGGCTTGTTCCAGGACAAATTTGGCAGATGGATGTCACCCATGTTGCCTCCTTTGGAAAACTAAAATATGTACACATCACCATTGATACTTTCAGCGGGTTTATCAGTGCCTCTGCTCACAGTGGGGAAGCCACTAAGGATGTCATTAATCATATGCTACATGTTTTCACTGTGCTGGGACAGCCAAAATGCATAAAAACTGACAATAGCCCGGGGTACACTAGCAGTAAGTTTAGGCAATTCTGCTTACAATTAGGGATAAAGCATGCCACTGGAATACCCTATAACCCACAGGGACGAGGCATTGTGGAACGAGCTCACCAAACCCTAAAGAATATTATTAGTAAACTCAGCTCACAGGAAACCTTGTTCCCTACCAAAGGGAACCAAAAAATGTTGCTTGCACACGCCCTCTTTGTGCTAAATTTCTTAATTTTAGATGACTTGAGAAAATCTGCAGCCGATTTTCTGCACTGGCACCTGGAAACTCGCCAAGGTTATGCCCAAGCTTTATGGAGAGATCCTATCACTAGTAAATGGAACGGCCCAGACCCAGTGCTAATCTGGGGAAAAGGGTCTGCATGCATCTATGACACCAAGGAAAATGGGGCCCGTTGGTTGCCCACAAGGTTAATTAAACCCTATTTGGGGAATATGCCACATAAAAATACATAATCACCTTGGGTCCAGGAACTAGTCCTGAGACGCGATTCTTTTCTTTTGCAGGTGCCCCTGCGACTCACAGAAAGAAAGGGACCATGAGTGACTTCATCGATTTTCCGGCATGCCCCGATATCTGGAGGACCCGCCTCTATGCTCTTCCTCTCCTTTTAGTTTTGCTTACCATTCCTATGACCAGGGCCAGCCCCCATTCTATTAAGAAACTCACTTGGCAAATTGTCTCGCAAACTGGAGAGGTGGTCTTGCAAACGACTGCCAACCATGCCTCCTTTTCTTGGTGGCCGAGCCTGACCCCTGATTTTTGCAAATTGGCCGCAGGATTAGATACCTGGGACATCCCGGACAAAAGCATCACTGAGTTAAAAACAAGCTATGTTAGTTCCCCTCAGAGCCAGCGTGCTCATGCTGGGTGCAGCAGCCCTGCTGCACGCTGTCAACTTGCTCAGTCTGACTTTTATGTCTGTCCCAGAGACGGTAGAAATTCTGCCCAGGCATATAAATGTGGAGGATTTGAAAAATAGTTTTGTGCCTCATGGAGATGTGAAATAACTGGGAGTGCCTACTGGTGTCCTTCATCCTCTCGGGATCTGATAACTGTCAAACGAAAATATAACAAGGTATATACAGGGGTCAGTGGATGCTAATGGAACAATATACCAAGATCCCTTATGCGGGCCTGTCCCTTCCCCTCAACATCTCTTTTACTGAGCAAGGAAAAGCCTTCTCAGGTTGGGTTGCCGGTTGCACTTGGGGCCTCCGATAGCATTTGAATGGCTGGGACGCAGGAGTTACTTTCAAAATAAAAGTCCTCATAGAGAATCTCAGATCCACCTCCGTTGGACCCAATCTGGTTCTCCCTGATACGCAGAGCAAAATCCTCCCTGACTCTCTAAACAAAACCCTGGCCCCGCTCAAAGTAGCCACCACACAGAGACCTAGCACTCCTAGTCCTCGACCCAACAGTACCCCCCTCATAACAGCTCAGCCTGTAGAAAATAGATTGTTCAACCTGGTACAGGGAGCATACATGGCCTTGAATGCTACAAATCCAGATAAGACCCTAGACTGCTGGCTTTGCCTTACTTCTAGTCCCCCTTATTATGAAGGAATCACCTTTCAGTCTACTGCCAGCAACCTCTCCTCCCCTAGCAACAGGTGCCAAACAAACCCTCACAGACTGACACTTTCTGAAGTCTCTGGCCAGGGATTCTGTCTGGGTACTATACCGACAACCCACCAATGTTTCTGCAGTCAGACAATAATACCTACCAAGGGAAGCTACTATCTTGAGGCACCCAATGGGTCCTACTGGGCCTGCAACACCGGATTAACCTCCTGTGTGTCTGCTCAGATCTTTAATAACACCCATGAATTCTGTGTACTTGTTCAGCTATGGCCTCGTGTCACATATCATGAAGAAAGTTCAGTGATAGAATTCTTTGAACACAGAGGCAGATACACTCGAGAGTCTGTATCTATGACCATCGCCCTCTTGCTAGGTATTGGAGGTATTGCTGTGGGAATTGGCTCCGGAATCACTGCTCTTGTTCAAAACAACCACCTGATGCAGCTCCAGATGGCCATGACCACCGATCTAGAGGCTATAGAAAAATCTATTTCAGCCATTGAAAGATCACTCACTTCACTTTTTGAAGTGGTACTTCAAAATAGGAGAGGTCTAGATCTGCTATTTCTTTTTTTTTTTTTGAAGGCCACTGACTTTATTAATCTACAAATCTTTATAAGAACAGCAACTATTTTTGCCAAAAAAACCAGGATCCAAAGGGCACCCCACAGATCATGAATTGAAGGAGAAAGGGTCCAAGAATCCAGTCAGGAAAGCTGGTGACTGTTGTCATGGAACTCAGGGGAGGAGAGCAAGGCATGCAAGGCAACAATTCCAAAAAGGCTGAAATGCCGAGGGGAGAGAACTCCCAAAGACCTGGAGGACATGGGTGGGTGAGACAACAGTAATCTTTTCCTTCATGGAGGACAGGGAGGGGCCCCTCCAGGCATCGGATTCTGGAGACTCGATTCTGTGGCTGGGGTGCCTTGGAGTCCCCAGAGCACATTACAAGAAGGCATCACACCATTCTCGAAGGCACCCAAAGCAGTCCCGGGACTGCTTGGCGTTGGCACCACATGTGTCTTTCAGCCATTCTCAAAAGAGGTCCTCATCTTTCTTTAGCACCAGAAACTGGCCAAGAACCACATAAGCCTTGTCAAAGCCCCTTTCCACCAGCTTCTTGCCCAGCACTTCACCAATCCTGGCCAGGCTCCCCACTGGCTTTTCCCCCATGGACTCTGCCATAAAGTCTCGGTGCTTTTGGGAGGTTGTCATCTTGTTCAGGTTTAACCTGCTGCTGCTGCTCTAGTAATGGCTCCCCGCGCCACTTGGCTGCTCCTGCTGAGACCTCAAGCTACTAGAACATTCTTCAATTTCCGCTTCCGGGTCGTTTTCGGAGCCACCTTCAAAAAATACCCAAGTCGGGCATGTCTAGCCACCCACAGCCATAGAGTTGATGTGCAACCACTAACAGTGGCACCCTCAATAGTCGCTGGTTTCTGGTCCCTCACAGGAAGCTGGTCTTGTTTCTCCAGCCGCCCTTCCCATCTGTGACACCAAGGCTTCAGAGGACAATACTATTTTTTCCTGCTCAGCACCTGGAACACAAAGGCTTAGCTTTGTCCGACTTGGTCGAGGGAAGAGTTAAAGGCACGGACAAAATGGGGCGGAGCCTTCCTAGATCTGCTATTTCTAAAGGAGGGAGGTTTGTGTGCAGCCCTCAAGGAGGAATGCTGTTTTTATGCTGATCATACTGGTATTGTTAGGGAGTCAATGGAAAAATTAAGAGAAAGACTGGCTCAAAGAAAAAGGGAATTTGAAAATCAACAAGGGTGGTTTGAAAATTGGCTCCAAGGGTCCCCTTGGCTCTCTACCTTGCTGCCTACCATTCCAGCCCCCTTTATTGTCTTTCTCCTTCTCATTTCTTTTGGTCCCTGGGCTTTTCAGTGGTTGACTTGATTTATCAAAAGTCAGATTGATTCGGCCTTACCACAACATATTTCGGTTCATTATCATAGACTAGATACAGAAGAGAGCAGCCAGGAGCCTGCTCAAAGACTCAGGTTCAGTATCCTTGGGTCCTAAAACCCCCTGGGGGTCCTATTAGGACCATGATAGAGATGCCCCACACAGACCCCTCGTCTCGGGCGGGGCTGCCCCTGTGTGAAGGAAAAACTTCAGGCATAGCTGGAGTGCAGCGGGGACTGCACAGGCTGGGGACGGGAGTGCCCCTATAACCGGAGAGTATGGATTACATGCCCCATTGCAGAATGGTTGTGCAGTAATAGCCTGACGCTCAGTAATTTCCATTCCCAACAAACACTGCACGGCCGGCTGATTCCTGCACCACGGGGACGCCTGTGGTGTTTGAATCTGGGGAGGCATCGCCTCCTGGACCTCTCTTCTTAGCTTAGAGGGACAGGGCCTCTGTGATCCTCCAGAAGCCATTCCTTTAGACCTCCCCAGACCTCTTAAAGGCTCAACCGCATAGACACGGTCCATTTTTTTTAAAAAGAAAAAAAGGAGGAATTGTTGGAAACTGACCTAGAACTGTTTAGAATTTCCTGCTTTGTGGATGAGGCATCCTTGGTAAATTACAAGATTTGCAAAAACGGCCTTCGTGGAGTCCTTCAAGATAAGGCGTCCTTGGTTAACTACAAGCCCTGCAGAAATGAGCTTCATGGAGTCTCCCATGATAAGGTGTCCTTGGCTAAACTGCGGGCCTTGCAAAAACAGAACGTCCTTGGCCCAATCATACAATGTAGGTTTAGATAAGGCCTGAAACAGTAATCAGCCAGCTGCAGAAGCCTGGGACCAAAGAGACCCTGCCCTGACCACCCCGACTTCTTCTGATAATTTTCCACTCTCCTCTCTCTGCTCCCCCTCCCTGCCTGAAGCCCTTCACTGTCCTCTCTCTGCTCCTTCTCCCTGCCTAAAGCCCTGCTTAAAAGCCTCAGCATTCATTCAATAAAGAGAGCCTTGACGTGACTCAGACTGACTCTTGTCATTCTATATGCGCTTGGCTCTGTCCCTCTCTCATCCCCATTTGCTTTTTCAGGTGGTTCCCTCCTCGAGACCCTCAAATAACTGGACCTGCTGGACGGGTCAAGAGACCACCAGGAAATCCAGATAATTATCAGGTCATACTTTGAAAATTTATACTCCACAAAAATGGGAAACCTAGAAGAAATGGACAGCTTTTTGGACAGGTACCATTTACCAAAATTAAATGAAGAGCAGATTAATTACCTAAACAGACTTATAACCCTAAATGAAATTGAAGCTGTCATTAAAAGTCTCCCTAGTAAAAAAAGCCCAGGTCCAGATGTTTTCAGTGCAGAATTCTACCAGACATTCAAAGAACTACTACCAATACTCCTCAACCTTTTTCATACAGTATAAACTGTAGGAATATTGCCAAACTCTTTTTTTCTTTCCTTCTTTATTTATTATTTTTTTAAGAATAAAGTCATATTTTTTATCCATGTATCATCTTGTTCAGACTCCCTTCCCCCTCTTGCCCCTTCCCATCACTCTTCTCCCCATCACTTTATCTCCTCCCCAGCAAGGGAAGGAGGTCCCAAGGTCCCAAGGTCCAAAGGTCCCAAGGTGGCTTAGTTCAGTATCCACTCCAGGCAGATCCAGTTTCCTCATCCCAACATCAAGACTGGTTCAGGTGTTCCTCTGGAGGGAATGGGCTCCAAGGTGCCAGTCCAAGGTGTTTCAGATCCCAAGCTATACAGTGGTTGTGATTTACAGCTTGGACATTCTTATCTTTTTGTTTAAAGTCCAGCAATGAGTGAGTGAGTACATCCCCTGCTTATCTTTCTGCATTCGTGATATATCACTCAGGAGGATATTCTCCAAATCCATCAATTTGCCTGCAAATTTTAGGATGTCATTTTTTTTGTTACTGCTGAGCAGTACTCTATTGTACCACAGTTTGTTAATCTATTCTTCAGTTGAAGGGCATCTAGGCTGTTTCCAGGTTCTTGCTATTATGAATAATGCTGCTATGAACATACTTCAACTAATGCTTTTGTGGTACAAATGTACATCTTTCAGGTATATGCTCAGTAGTGGTATTGCTGGATCTTTAGAGACATTGATTCCCAGTTTTCTGAGAAACCTCCATATTACTTTCCAGAGTGGCTGAACAAGTTTACACTCCTACCAACAATGGCGGAGTGTTCTCCATGCTCCACACGCTCTCCAGCATAGGCTGTCATCTGTGTCTTTTATCTTAACCAATCTGACAGGTGTCTCAAAGTTGGTTTGATTTGCATTTCTCTGATGACTAAAGATGATGAGAACTTTTTCAAGTGCCTTTTAGTCATTTGTAATTCTTCTGCTGAGAATTTCCTTTTTAGTTCTGATCCCCATTTTTTGATTGGGTTATTCAAGTTCTTGAGTTCTTTATATATTTTAGAGATCAGTCCTCTGTCACTTGTAGGGTTGGTGAAAATATTTTCCTATTTTGTAGGCTGTCATTTTGTTTTAATGACTATGTCCTTGTCTTTACAGAAGTTTCTCAGCTTCAGGAGGTCCCACTTATTGATTGTTGTTCTTTGTGTCTGTGGTGGAATGTTCTCTGTATGATGTAAATAAAGTAACTGTTTTGGCCTATGCACAGCACCATAGAAGTGGGTGGAGAATCAGAGGCAGCCAGGTAGGTGAAGAAGGGTGGAGTTAAGTTAGTCTCCATCCATCTGCTGAAGAAGAAGCATGTAGAAAACCAGGTGAACCACTGGCTGCGAGCCACCTGGTGGGTAGATTAATGGAAATGGGTTGAATTAAGATGAAAGAGCTAGCTAGTAATGTGCTTGAGACATGGGCCAAACAGTTTAAAGAATATAAGCATATGATTCATTTCTTTGGGGCACAAAAGCCACCGCACGGACCAGGTTCCAAACATCCACCTTGGCCCAGGTCACAAACTCCTGGGCCCAAAACGGGCTTGGGAAAACTTACTACAACAGTGTCTGTGCTACTTTTGCTATATTTAGGAAGTGATCACCTGTGCCAATTCGTTGGAGGGTATTTCCCACTTTCTTTTCTACCAGATTCAGTGTGGCTGGGTTTATGTTGAGGTCTTGTTCCACGTGGAATTGAGTATTTTTTGGAGGGGGACAATCTTGGATCTATTTGCATTTTTCTACACACTACCATCTAGTTTTGCCAACACCATTTGTTGAAAATAGTATCTTTTTTTTCCATTGAATATTTTGGGCCTCTTTGTCAAAGATCAGTTCTTCTTAGGTTTTTGGGTTAATGTTGAGATCTTTAGTTCAATTCCATTGATCCACAAGTCTATTTTTTTGCCAGTACCAGGCTGGTTTTATTACTGTAGGTTTATAGTATCACTTGAAGTCAGGGATGGTGATGCCTCCTGAGGTTTTCTTGTTGAGTCAAACTGTTTTAGAACTCCTGGCTTACCTGTTCTTCCAAATAAAATTGAATATTGTTCTTTCAATGTCTATAAAAATTGTGTTGGGATTTTGATGGGAATGGTATTGAATCTGTAGATTGCTTTTGGTAGAACTGCCATTTTTACTATGTTGATCCTACCTATCCAGGAACATGGGAGATCTTTCAATTTTCTGATATCTTCTTCAATTTCTTTCTTGAGTGATTTAAAGATTTCGTTAAATAGCTTTGTTACTTCTTTGGTTATCATTACTCCAAGGTATAATATGCTATTTGCAGAGAAATGCAGATCAAAACAACTTTGAGATACCACCTTATACCTCTCAGATTGGTTATGATAAAAGACACAGATGACAGCCTGGGCTGGTGAATTTGTGGAGCATGGGGAACACACCTCCATTGTTGGTAGGAGTGTAAACTTGTTCAGCCACTCTGGAATGCAGTATGACTTCAAACTCTATTATAGAGCTATAATAAAAACAGACATGTGGATCTTTGGAATTGAATTGAACATTCTGCTTCACACATATATGAACACCTGATTTTTTATTTTTCTTTTTATTGATATTATTATTATTATTATGAACAAGGAAGTCACACTTTATATCCTTGTATATCAATATTCAAGGTCCCTATCCCATCCCACAACATCAGGTCATTCTTTCTTCTCCACAACTCCCCATCCCTTCCCTGGGCAGGCAGCAGGCAGTCCCATGGTCCCACTGCTCCAATATTGCTTAGTTCAGCCTCCACTCCTGGCAGATCCAGTTTTCTCCCCAATCCCTCAAGAGTGAGTCAGGAACACCTGATTTTTGATAAAGAAGCCAAAAATATACAATGAAAAATAAGATAGCATCTTTAACAAATGATGCTGGTGTAACTGGAGTATAACATGCAGAAGAATGCAAACAGGTCTATACCTATCACCCTGCACAAAACTTAAATCCATGTGGATAAATGATCTCAACATAAATCCATCTACACTGAACTTAAAAGAAAAGAAACTGGGAAATGCCTTCCAATACATTGGCACTTCCTAAATATAATACCAGTAGCATAGACTCTCAGAACAACAATTAAGAAGTGGGACCTCCTGATACTGAGAAGCTTTTGTAAAGCCAAGGAACAGTCAATAAGACAAAATGACAGCCTGCAGAATGGGAAAAGATCTTCACCTATCCTACATCTCACAGAGGATTGATCTGTAAAATATGTAGAGAACTCTAGAAACTAGAGCCCCAAAACCTAAATAACCCAATTAAAAAATGAGTTTCAGAGCTAAAAAGGAAATTTTCGCCAGAATTACAAATGGCTGCAAGGCACTTAAAAAAACTACACATCTTTCACTATCAGAGAAATGCAAATCATAGCAACTATAAAATATCACCTTACAGAATGGCCTGACAGAATGGTTAAGATAAAAAACACAGATGGCAGTCTATGCTGGAGAGGATGCAGAGTAAGGGGAACATTCCTCCACTGTTGGGGGGAGTGTAAACTTGTACAGAAGTGAGTATCTTTATATATAGCACCATTGTGGGGTTAGAGAGAAACCTGGTATTAGGGAAACATCCAAAAACCCACAAGATAATCACCCTGGCTAAAACTTCAAGCAGTAGTGGAGAGAGTTTCTTCTCCTATAATCAAATGAATTACCACCCCAATTATCATTATAGCCCTTCACTCAGCAACTGATGGAGGCAGACGCAAAGATCCATACACAGGTAAGCACTTGGTGGAGCTCTTGATCCAGCTGAATAGAGGGAGGAGAGATTATATAAGCATAGGTATCAGGATCCTGAGGAAGAAATTTACACAGATGGTTGACCCAAGCT